>WYDF02000464.1:0-14157 GCA_009867245.2 Adranes taylori
AATAACATTAAATCTTGATATGAGAACATAATAAAATCACATTCGGGTCCATTGGACCCGCTCGGTAGACAGAGGGTAAAATTACAAATTAAAGTTACAATTAATCTTAATGTTTGTTGGTACTTGTTTTTGCCACTTCTCTCCCATTTAGACTCAGCGTCCAGCATTCGACTTGAATAAATCTGGTCACTCTATTAGAGGCTAGAGTGTTGATATGTGTGTGTGGACGCGTCGAAAGCGGCTCTTTGAAGAGAATGGGCAAAGAATCCACAACGGCACGTTTCGAGTAGCTTGCAATTGGTTCATTTCCAGACTGCAGACCATATATAAAGTAAAAGGAACCCACATCGAACGATGAACTAAAATTCATTGATTACATTCTATTTTCAATATTTTGTTTCAATTTGGAATAAAAATTTCAAAAAATATATCAGTAACAGATCTTCCCTCACACCCTGTACTTTATGTATGATAGTGAAACAATGCATAGTTCCATAAAAAGAATAAAAGTGAATGTAGCGTCGATGTTTTGTCTTCAGACATAAAGTTCACTTTTCTTAAAACAGTCAGCGAGAACTAAAAATCCGGTAACAAAATGATCAAATGTAAAGCTTGAAATGAAAGAAGAAACAACTGAAACCAGACAAAACACAATCAACTCAATCGTAAACCCTACTTAAGCGGCGTATTAAAATCAAGAAAACCCATGAATATCATGTTTCACATATAGTATGGCGGTTAAATTCACGTCACAATATGTATATATCATATTTTAACCATTACCCATTACCTATATTTTTCCAGTTCTCGTTTATAGCATTTTAATGCGTTTATGGCCATTTTAACTATAATAAAGCATAAAATTAAATCTAGCTATAAAGTAAATTTACTTCAAATGTCACGTAGCCACATTTAATGCATTTTATTAGATTAAATTACTAACATATTTGTATTAAAATACAAGAAATAACTTCTGCTTGAATCATAAGATTTAAGTTCGTTGAATTTAAAACATTCAAGATTTATGTAAACTATGATCTAAAGCAAATTTCTATTTCCTATTTATTGTTCTAAATTAAGGAACCGGAACTGCATTCCCACTAAAACTAAATATGGTTAAATTCATGCTCACCTTAATCACTTGGACAATAGTGGAAACTGGAAGAGCAGAATCTGACATTGAAGAGGACCTTAATTCCAAAGGACTAAAGTTTAACTCTAGCAAAAGATTGGGAAATAAAAAGAAAATATTCCCCTTAGTTCTGGTAAACACGCAAAAATCAAACAAAGGAAAGAAAATTTTTGAAACGTCACTACAGAACCCAGACAAGGTACTAGGTCAGTGCAATGCTTTCGCTGTCAACGCTATGGATGGGTACAGATGTACTGTGGCACACGCATGCCTTAAATGCGCACAAGCCCATCCATCAATGGGAATGCCAAAATTCAAAGCTAGAGAAATTTAAGCTAAAATGTATTAATTGTGAGAGAGACCATGTCGCCTCATACAGAGGTTGTCTTCAGAGTCCAAAACGTATCAAACTAGCCCAAAAGGAGAATAGAAGACAAAAAATTAATGGCGCTGCAAGGAAAGAAAAGCTCAGCTATGCGAATGCATCTAAAGGATTGAAGTCGGACGATGACGTAAAAAGCAAACTACGGCAACTGCTCAAAGAAGTGCTACCTACTACTTAATGAGAAGTAAGATAGCACTAACCTGGTACGCTAATGGTATGATCAACAAAATACCAGTTACGAAGGTTCTTAAAAGACCACGGTATATCAGCAATTTTGCTTACCGAAACGTATCTTAAACCCAATAAAATATTCCACGTACCGGGTTTTAACATAACCAGGAAACAAAGGAGGAGGGGTTGCTATTCTTATCAGGAACTCTCTATGCAGTCAGAAATTAGAAGAGGCTATGAAAGTAGTAGTGGTAAAAAGGGCTATCATAGGAGATTTAAACGCAAAACAACATAGAAACCAGGAAAAAACCTATTGAACATAACAAATAAAATTCAAATACAGATATCCAAGCTCCATTAGATGCGACCTCTATACCAACGGGAACAAGAAGTTACGTAGGATTGACTGACCTGCTCATCACGCAGAAAATTCAGAAACAACTTTATGTTCAAACCGAATTATCATCTGACCACTTTCCAGGGTGGCAGAAGTGGGAAAGTTCTGGGCGTCAAAGTCAACTAAAACAAAAATAAACTGGATTAAATTCGCTCACGAAATGGAAGAGTTCATACGCACACCAGAAGAAAATCTGTCCAACGGCCAAGAAAAGGACTCGGCCGTAGTACTGATCACCGACAAAATTAAGCAGGAAATAAAGGAAAGCAGCGCGGCTATCAACCTAGCCAACCAGTGGGACCTAAATAAACACAAAAAGAATTGATAGCAGAGAAAAACAAGCAAAAGAAAAAATATTCCAAAATAAGATACCCCGCACGACAAACAACGTCTTAAAGAGCTACAAAAAAGCGGATGTCATGCTAGTTAAGAAAAGAGAGGACTTTTTCTAGAAATAACAACAGAAGCAATGGACGAGAGCAACACAAACCAGTGGAAAGTGTATAAAAAATTAAGGAAAAATGTTACACCACATACTCCACTAAGGAAAGAAAATTGAGAGCTAATTTTCGATGACCAAGGAAAAGCAAACGAAACGGACCGCCAACTGTCCTACCAGTTCTCAAACAAAATGCTATCGGACGTCAGTATTAATGAAGCAGTAGCTCACTCTTATAACTCAGCTAAAAAAACACTAATCCAGGTATTACGCATAAGTTTGAATATGAAGAAGTCCGTACCGTAATAAAAATGCTGCACCCCAAAAAAAGCATCTGGGCCTGCCAGCATTCCAAACAGAGCCATTAAACAATAAACCACCTAGTCAAAATCATAAACACATCATTAGAAACAGAATACTAACCGTCCAGAGTCATTAATTGTAACCATTTCCAAAAGAGATAAGGATCCTTCTATAATCCGCAACAGAAGACCCATAAGCCTTATTAATGTGCTCTCAAGGTCGCAGAAGTCCTGCTAAAAATGTCATTCAAGAATGGGCAGAAAGCAACAACAGTTTACAACCAATAAGGGTTTAGGAAATCGTTGGCGGCAGTTCAATAAGCAGCCAATCTGGACAACATAATAGATAAGACAAGGAAAACAGGCAGAGCGGTGCTAACCAGTCTATTATGTGTTGAAAAAGCATATGGTAGAGTTTTAAGAGAAGCTTTAGTCCAGAAATTAGTACAATTGCAGTACCGATATCTACTCACTAGGACCATAGTATCGTTACTTTTCAACTAGCAGTCACCATCGCTAGAAAAACAAGGAACAAGTGTCTACAAATAATAACGAAGCTAAAACAGGAGTAGAATTTCCAAAACGAAAAAAGGGTGCTGGCTAAATTCGCGTCAACAACAAAATAATAAAAATCAGGAAGCAAACGACGTATCTTGCTTATACCTTCCACCAGAAACATATCAAGAGAAGGAAAGCCATTGCCTGCAAAAATAGTCGGAAATTATATTATGTACTAAAATCAAAGTCCAAACTCTCTATGAGAAGTGGTATGAGAATCCCTCATCCTATGCCTGATGTGTGGATGTGAAATATGGGCAAAACACAAAGATCAATAAAAGGAAAAAATTATGGTACCTCATAACAAACAATTACGTAAGTCGGTGGACGCACCCTGGCACACCAGGAACAGGGAGCAGCTACGAAGTGAGCTAAAAGCAAGCAAGCAATAGTACAGGAAGCATTGAAGAGATAAAATATGATCAAACAACTCGGATCTCATTACAACTCGGATCTTTAAAGCCCCTAGAGAGCTGAAAATTGGTATGAAAGTAAAAAAATAGTGTTATTAAAAGTTGTTATTGTTGAACTGTTTTCTACAGTTGAACTAATTGTATAAATATAATAATCTTTGATTATAACTTTCTTTCAAAGTTTAAACATAGTTAATAATAAATTAGAATTGATCAAACAATTATTGAGATTCTTTTATTATTTCTGTTGATTGAGTGTTGGGTCAATCACAACTGACAGCAAATACAATTCTTGTTCTAACTATATCCACTCCCAAGGCTAAGAAAATTGAAATAAGAAAATTAATTCAAAATTTTTAGAAAACTATTGGTAGTGTTGTCAAATATAAAATTGAAACGATCTGTTTGTCTTGTTTCTAGACATTTTAATTGTGGGATCTAACATAGCTAGTCGCACGCCTTTGCAATGCAATGATAGACGTCGGTGAAAATTTGTACCCAGTATCCCCTTCCTCCACCTACCCGTTAACCCTTGCACGTTAAGTGTCCTCGCTGCAATTCCAGTGCCCCCCCCCCTGCGCTACCAGTGTCTCCCTTGCACTGCCAGTGTTATGACTTAATTTTCCATATTTTTTTCACAATTTACAGGAAAGGTGGGCAGTTTCATTATCGCCTGGACATACATTGTGTATGTCCAGGCGACTGATAATGATTCACTCTGATAATTCAGACAATAGGTTGGATTATTCCTTGCATAACATGAATAGACGTTAGATTTCGTTTATATACAGGCTTAGGAATTGTAATGGTGTATCCAGCTAAAAGATAATCCGTTTTTATCTGTGAGGGCTATGGTGATTTGAATCATATATTTTAGAGAGAATCAAGTACCTTGTATGTCGTTGGTACTCATAAAGCGTAAACGCAAAGAGTTGTGAAAGAAATCGCAAAATGCAGTGATAGCAGTCATCTGAAATTACATTGACAATTGTTAGTAGCCGTTTCTACTAAAAATCATTGGAGTACCATTGACCGTTGGAATATTACTCATTAAAACATTCGGAGGGATCATCTCCAGTAGATTGTACATCAGAAAAATATTTTAGAGTACAAACGGTGAATTTGGCAGTTCGTAACTGGTGTAACTTATGATCAAAATGTTTAATGGAGGAACTTCAAAGCAGGATGAATCCGTCAGACTTGATGGTGCCTAAATAAATAGAACTAAGACGGCGAATAAACAAAATAGAACAGGTCCGGATTAACCCACTTTGGGGAGCTAGACATTTTCTTCTTACCGCCTCCCCCCCTCCCTGTCCCACAAGCAATATACAGTTGTCGAACAGAAAAGTAAACTATCTCATTTACAAATCTTTTCAAAATAGACAGTTTGACCGGGCCCTAGACATTTATCTCATTTGTATATGCGATGATCCAGGCCTGCTCTCAACTGTTTGGATATTTTAAAGAGAAACAAATTGTTTGTGGCAAAATATTGTTTGGAAAGGAATTCTTTCAGGCTACTTTCAGGCTGTTTATTTAAATATAATCTTACTTCTTGCTTATTTATTTTAATATATCAAACTTATTTATGTATTGTTGATATATTAAAAGTATTTATGTCTAATATAAAAATTTCTCATAGGTTTACATTAATCAACCTTTTAGAAAACATGACTGGCTCTCCATTGATACTAACCCAGTCATATAAAAAAATTCGTTACCACGTATATGTTTCTTATGTGTTTCAAACAACTGTTTCAATCAATATATAGTAACAGTTAAAAAACAACATATGACGCCCAAAATAGATTTTGATAGCTATACTGAATTAGGCCATCTGGCTCTAATAATTGAGTGCATTTCTTTTGCTTTTTCAACTTAACAATAGCCCGTAAAAAGTTGCAAATAGATATTTCATTGTCAACTATTGAACTACTTGAACCCTCTTTTAACAAATGCAGATACATCCACGAATGAAAGTTATGAAAATTTAACAACTGTTTATATTAGATGATCCTTGCCGCAATTGTCAGCTTTAAATCTACGGAGAATTAAAACGATATTCAGATAAGGGTGTTACGCTTTTTTTTTCCTATTCGCAGGGATTGCAAGGTGTGGTGTATTTTAAGGGTATTTTTCGGTTTGTCAAGTATCATATGCTCTCAATTACATTTTGAAACATTGATATACGAGGGTAGTCCCAGAAGTAATCGACCTAATAAAGAAAACACAAAAAAAAATTGGGAAAACATATTTTATTTCTCTTTTTAGAGCAATACACTTTTTTCAGCGACGTTGAATGACTTCGATACCCTGTTCCTCCCCATCTTTTACCACCGAGACATTAGTTCAATACGTGAACAAGGTAATGTCCGGAGAAGACAGGTTTATCAAATCTGAAGACTCCAAGTTCATATATTTTGAGGGTATTTAACAGATTTATATTTCATTTTAAATGTTCATGATAATTATTTCTTTTTGAATTAGATGAATTAGATAATTCAACTTTTAAAATTATGTAATTAAATATTTCTAATACTAACAGGATATATCTAGATTGGAATCACGGCTCCTAGACACCCAGATATCTCTAAACAATATTTAATGAAGACGTATATTGGTTTTCACCCGGTGGAGTGATCTGGAGGATAAGAACAACGGTGATTATACTCCAAGATAATCCCACGAAAGCATTCATATTTAATATATCTGGAGGGTGAAAACCATGGTAATGAATCATTTCCATCAGTTCCATGAATCAGTTCCACGAACCACGGTCATGAATTGCATGAATCAGAGAGACATACCTGACGCTTGCTTTACTGGTCCGTGTGTTCAATGCGTGCCACTGCTGTGCACGTTTAATTATGTATTACGTGTCACGTAGAGGAGGGTAATACCGAGATTTACATACGATTGTGTGAAGAAACCGTGTTACGTAGTGAAATATGTGTGGGTGGCCCCACATAGATCCGTGCCGGGATATGGAATGTCGTATGATTTGCCCATACGACCAGTGTAAAGGAGCTAAACTAGAACGAAGGCTCCCCTATAAAATCAAGAATTTGTATACAAATGTTTAGTTCTAGATCTCGAGAATTCAAAGGCAGAAGTCCAGCAGCAACATCCAGCGAGCAGCCCAGCCAAGCCAGGCATGCCGAAGCAACAGGCAGAGTGACAGTCGTCGAGATAATAATATACTATTTGATAGTTTGCATGTATGTTGAATAGATTTTGTTTATCCTCCTACCCCTCCATCAACTTCCTATATAACTAGACAGTATACTACTAGCTAGTTCGCAATACAGTTATTGGTAGACACTTAGCAAACAGTAACATCAGTACCCATTGCGGTGTTACGCGCTTATAGTACTTTCCTTTTCCTTTCATACCCTACTAGAGTATACTGCTAGTACAGTTAGTGGTAGTCACCTAGCAAACAGCAACGCCAGTACCCATTCAGGTGTTACACACTTGTTGTGTTTTCCTACGACACCTACATTTCCGGTTAATCATTGTTTGCCGTTGTAATATTGTTTGCTTGTAACGATTTCCATATTTTCGATGTTTTATTATTTTATCACCGCACTTTTGAATTGTTTTATATGCACGGCTTTTGATTATTATTATGCGTTTGTACTATTTTATGTAAACCCGTGGGTATATTGTTTTTGTTTATTCAACCGCTATTATTGCGCCATTGATTTAATTTAACATGTATACATTGACATTTAACATTGACTGTTTTACTTTCTTATGTAACCATAAGATTCTGAATGTATCCTTGTTTCAGTAAGCTTTCGCTACAAATACTGAATACAGTAGAAGACAGTGGAAAGGAAAGAAGAGTTGTAAAACTAGAGAGTTTGTTCCGAAGAAAAAGGAAGCACCTAAGACTACAAAAATAAATAAATAATAGAGCCAATAATAATGGAAATTGAAAAAATAGTCAGTTTTTTTCAATTTTTTAAAAGAATAAGTATTAGAAATTATGAATTATCAAATAAGTAAAAGTGCATTCGTAATTTTGGTTTGTTAAATGTTGATGTCGGTAGACGTTTGCTCTGTTGTTTTTGTTACATGTTATACAAGGTATGATCAGATAATACGCGAAATTTTTTAATTTCGCGGGTTGAAGAAGTCCAACTGCCAAACTTTTGTTGTTTTATTAGTAAATATTTCCCCATACATAGTCATATTGGTAATTCATTTGGTCCATGTCAAGCAATTATTTAAGATCTTTCAGGTATGAGACAAATGGCAGCAAAATTTGTTCCCAAATTGTTGAATTTCGTTCAAACGTAGTGTCGAATTGACGCTGCTTAGGAGTTGCTTCCTAAAATCAACGAGAATCCACAATTGTTAAAAAAAATCATAATTTGTGAGGAAATATGGGTCTATGGATATTACGTCGAAACTAAGGCCCAATCGTCCCGCTGAAAGCTTTCTGAACTACCAATGCCGAAAAAAGCTCATTAAGTGCGCTTTAATGTGAAGGTACTAGTCCCTTTTCTTCGACATTAGCGACAGTGTACCATGAGTTCTTGCCACCAGATCGTACAAAGTTTTACTATCTAAAAGTTTTACGTGAAGGAATCCGAAGAAAACGTCGGAATTTGTGGCGAGATAACTCTTGGTGATTGCATCACTATAATGCACACGCACGTAGCTTATTCGTGAATTTTTGGCAAAAAAAGAAAACCGTAATGATTCCGCATCCTCCAATTTCACCCGACATGACATTCTGCGACTTTTTGCTATTCCCGAAGATAGAAAAGACCACGTTTTGCCTATATTCACGACATCAAGACAGAATCGATAAAGCAATTAAGCGCCATATCAAACGCATCTACTTCGAAGAGTTGAAAAATGCTGGAAGAAGCGTATTATGTCCAATGAGGATTACTTTGCAGGGGACAATGTTATCATTGAGGAATAAATCATTATTCAAGAAAGTAATAATTCCGCGTATCATTTGATCATACCTCGTGTATCTCTAAAACGAATCGCATGCGCAAAATCCGACGTAAAACAAAATTAAGTACTACTCCAAAAATATCTATGTATTATAAAAGAAAGCAATTTCAATATCCCATATTGAACAGACAACACAATGAATTTCCATAAAAAATCCTTTTTATGTAGAGCGTTTCTCCACTCTATACAATCATGTATTTATATCGGTTTTGTCCTGCGTTCGTTGGCCCGATCGTAAAATAGAAAAAGAAAGTGATGTTAGAAAGTCTTTTACTAGATATTTTTTCCCCGCTGTAGGAAACGCTATATGCAAATCTGTCAAGCATTCTGGTGTCGAAGTTGAGGGAAATCTAGAGGTTCGTTTGTCCGAACGATACGTGATTTGTTATGAAAATGAAGTCTGAAATCTTATTACATCGAGCAGTTGTCATTTCGGCAAATATGGCAATTTCAATGTATACGCCTCAGCCTGTTTAGAATAGTTTGCAAATAGATGAAAAACATTCATGTTTATTTTATAAACTTTTCCAGTTTTCCTTAGAATTTAACTGAAAGAATTTTCGAATTATCACATGCTTAAAGCAACCAGACGTCCCATATTAGGTAGGATTGTTTCGCATTTGAGTTTCCTGTTCTACATTGAAAACTATCCCACAATGCATATTGTTTTGTCCTTTGGATAAAAAAAATATATTTATTAATAATTTACGTTCCAACAAAAATCTATGTTGGGGGTTGGTATTAGAGGGCTCTACAAAGCGGTGTAAATACGTCCGTACTAATGACGTCATGCTAGCGAACTATCCCCAATTGTTTTTCAAATATTGTAGTTATAACGGTTGTTCAGTGCAAATTGGTTGTAGGCCGGTGTTGGGGAATCCCCCGTGCGTTTTGTATTGTAAAATTTACATTTCATTTAATGTTCAGTATTTTTTCTTAGTAGTAAATTAATGTGTTATTTGAACATTAAACAAAAGTAAGTAGTATAACTTTTAACCGTTTAACTAAACCTTTTTCTATCCGCGTTTTTCTAACCAAAATATTTATATTTTTAGGCGCGATTTTTCATCTTTCTTGTGTTAACTTTTCTTAACAAAGTAAATTATTTTCAAAATTTTTCTAGAACCTATCAAAGTATTCTAATTTATACGTACAATTCGTCCCAGTTATTTGTAAATGTATGCTTCTAGTTAATAAGTTTTTATTTAATGGCATGCTACAAACCTTGTTTTTATTTCTGACAGCTATCTCAACGAAATGACTATTCATTAAAGAAAAAGTGCAATAAGGATTCACTTTTTTTTAAAAGAGCAAAATTGTAACTAATGTTAAATGTGAGATTTACCTTAGTAATTTTAAATTAGGTGTGGAGGTATATAAAAATTTACTAAGACCTTATCAAAAATCTTCACAATAGACAAAAACAGAAAATGTCCTAATGAACTCATGCATTTCATACTAACTGATTTGATACGATTCTTAATAAAAGTCCGCGATCCATCGATTTAGGGGAAAAAACCACTAAAGCTTCAAATAAACTTCAGTGGAATCCTTTTTAGTTAGAACAGACTTGTTTGCAAAAAATAAGATGAGATGATATACGAGGGATCTTTTTAATTTTGCATATAGGTTTAACAAAAAACAAAAACTTTAAATTTCAGTCCTTTATTGTCTTTCAAAGTATTTGCCAATATTGTCGATGCACTTATGCATTCGCTCAAACCAATTATTAAAACACTTATTCCACTCTTCAATGGGTATGCCCGAAATGGTCATTTGGACACATCGACTGTATCTTTAGATGATTGAAATAGTTCACCACGCAGTGCATTCTTGATGGCGGGAAATTAAGTCAAGATTGTAAGGATGATGATCAAGCAATTTGATGTTTTGTTGCTCCAAAAACTTAAATGTTTGTAGATCAGTATGAGCACTCGCATTGTCATAGTGAAGGATGATCCGACGCTGGGGTTGTTTTTTCGTAGCTCAAAAATGATTTCTGGTAAACAAATGGTTGTATATCAATTAGCAGTTGCAGTTCTTCGATTTTGTAAGGGAAATATAGCCACACACCCGAATTTTGATAAAAAGTTGCGACCATCTTTTTCGACACAATGCGGGAACGGATAACTTTTTTGGGTTCCCCTCACCTTGAAACACCCAAATAGTAGACTGACGTTTATTCTCGGGTTCATAAGAATAAATCCAAGACTCGTCGCCACTGACGATACTGTACACATTTTTGAGCGGCCTCTGTTGAAACGATTGGCACCAGATGATGCGGAATCCAACGAGAAACTAATTTTTTCATGCGCAACTCATCATGTAAAATCTTTTGGATTGAGGTCTTAGAAATGTCCAAGGAGCTCGCGATCTCCCGGATGACGATCTTCATTAATCATCTCGCGCAAAGCATAAATGTTTTCCTGGATGACCGCTGATTTTAGTGGACCTGGCCTAGGTTCATCGCTGAGATTTGTGCGTTCACGTTTAAATTCAGAGACCCAGCGAGAAGTTGTCGATTGATGTGGTGCTTCATTACCAACAGCAGCAACCAATTCGCCAAGACATTGTTGTTGCGATAAACTTCTTAGAATGTTGAAAAAAATTATCGCTCGAAAATCCTCTCGATTCAATTGCATGTATGTGAACGCCTTACTAACTTTAAAAATCCATTGTGACTAAATCAGTTGTTGTATTTTGACACGTATCACGTATGAATATAATGTTGAGGCTAATTTCGGAACCATATGTTTTGTTAGTTGCGCCCTCTATGTGGCTAAATGCAAAATTAAAATGACATCCCTCGTAATAGGGATGGACTTTTTGGACTTCAAAGGCATATTTTTAAAGTACTGTAAGGAGAGGAACTAATATACGTCCAAAGCCTCAAATGCGACTCGAAGATCATCCTTAGTAGTCGTTTTTTTCTTTTAACGTATCACAAACTTTAAAAAATTAGGTATCTATTTGTAATGAAATAACCATGTTATTCCATAGGTCAAAATAATTAAGCTAGTTGAATAAGTTTTAAGAAGTTAGGGTTTAAATAAATAACGCGTAACTGAAATATATTTCGTTATCGATTTGAGATGTACATTTTGCTAGTAATAAAACCATTCGTACAAAATGGTTTATTGATGCCCTTCGAACGTGACATAAGCGTTTTTCTAGCGTGAGAAAGCAAGCAAAATTGAGTGCATCCGCGAACGCATTTGAATAGGCCATAAACATATTTAGGCCTGATACCGACATCCGATGGTTTTCGACGAATATGGTCACTAAAGAATCCGCATAAACCACTCTCGTTCAAGCTTTCTTCGTGTGGACGGGTATTTTGCTCTTTAAGAGGTTGGAAGTTTGTCAATTGCAAGTTTACAATTGCAGCTGTTTTTATTTATTCTTATTGAATTACCAAAACCAACGGGTAATTTTCGGTGCGCTCCAGTTCAGTCTACAAGAGACTAACTTAGTCTCCCGGGCTCTGCCGACAAGAAATTCACAATTTATTAGATTATTCTCAACAAGTTAAATTCAATTAAATCATATATTTTTGTAGTGTTATTTTATAATTATTGTTAGTTCAAATTAATGGGAAACTCGTGTTATTAAAATTCAGCACAGTGTTTGATTTTTGCATGAACTAATAGTTGCATGTTGATTAACCTCCCTCTTCACGATTCGCGAAATATCGTTAACGAATCCGAACCACGACCAGAAAATTATACCGTCCACTTCTGCTACATAAACACATTGATCCAGCCTGCTCCATAGTTTTGGTCCTTCGAGCCGGATCATTAAAAAAAGTACGTTGACGACTGGTACTGCTCTCCATCTTGGTTGCCCCATGATGAGGTAAAAAATAACATGGCTGATCACTTGAACAAATAGACATATGAGCGAGACTCTCATATTCTGATCCATTCAAATGCACTTGGGGATGCACTTAATTTTGCTTGCTTTCTCGCGCTAGAAAGAAGCTTTTGTTATGTTCGAAGAGCATCAATTAACGTTTTGTACGAATGGTTTTATTATTAGCAAAATATACATTTGAAAATCGATAACGAAATATATGTCAATTACGCGTTATTTATTTAAGTCCTAATTGCTTAAAACTGATTCAACTAGCTTAATTATTTTGTCCATTAGGTATAAGAAGAGTTAAATAGGAAAACGCATCACAATCAACAAAGCAGCACAATGAACACATCACAGTCAATCAACAATGCAGATTAACAAGGCGGGTTTTACATCAGGGTCTTTGGCGCTCTGATGTAAAACATAATTGGTGCACCATAAAAAATATTTTAATAAGTTTTTGTTGTTGTTTTGACATCCCACTGTGATAGCACCCTGATGCTTAGCATAAGTTGTATATCGCCTTCCTCCGGCCCTGTAGATTAACATTGGCGAAGAAAAACATGAAATAAAAGCTAAAATAGCAGTAGCTTAAACTTCACTTAAAGCCATTGTTCTTAATTCTTATTGATGTTACTCTTTTTTATATTAAAGTATTTCCTGGTACTTCCTTATTGATATTTCATTTAACGGCGAACGACCGTTTCTTCTATATTATTATAGGCGGCATCTGGTAACTACAAAGATATACAATTAATTTAATGAATCGAAATACAGTATGCCACCTACAAAACAATTTTATTCCAAAATCTCTCATTATGAAATGATGGCTATACGGATTTCGATAATACGACGCTTCCTTATTCAAGTAAGACAATTTAATAAGTACCTGAGTGATGTAGAAACTACATATGACATTTAATTAAATGTTTAGCCACTGTGGATCATTTTGTGTAATGATTTGTAAGATGAAAATAATTTTATTCCCATAAAATAAACGCTTAAAACTTTGGCTTTACTCAGGATTACACAATTAAATGTTATTTTTACCTATTTTGTAATTTACCAAATACACATGGTAGTATTTGGTAAATTATCCAAATATACTACCATGTGGTACTTACCATTTATGTTTTAACAATTTTTACGTTTATTTTATGGAAATAAAATGATTTGGAGGCTGCTATAAGTTTGAATGAGAAGAAAATGATTGCGAGGTTTAGATGTGGAATGAGGAGAGGGGGAACAAGTATTGGCTTATGGATAATGAAAGAATGTGTAGAAAATGTGGACATGGAGGAAAAATGGAATCATTGGATGAAGAAGTGCGAGGGAATTGAATGGAGTGAGAAAGAGAGGGAGTTAGGCGAAAATAGAAGGGTGTGTCTGGGAAAAGAGGGGAGAGGTTTAAATTTAATGAAGAGAATAATTGAGGAATGGAGGAAAAGAAGGTGAGCGGTACACGGAATAAATTAGAGTGGAAGTATTTGGGGAAATAAGGAGAAGGAAGAGAGTAGAAGGG
>WYDF02000486.1:0-14155 GCA_009867245.2 Adranes taylori
AAATGAGATTTCAAGTGTACCATCTTCTGAGTGGAAAAAATGCTTTGATTATTGGTTTATTCGTATGAAAAAATGTATAGAGTGTAAAGGGGACTATTTTGAAAAGCAATAAAGTATTATTTTATTTCTGGATGTTTTTGCCTTCTTCTATCCCGAAATTTTAACAGCAGCCCTCGTATGTGTTAAATTGTGATTCTAGAAATCATGTTTCAAATAAAATAGAAGGGGCTTTAGGCGTATTATAAAACTATATTTATTTGAATGTCCTATCTTTTATAATTTCTGAGATAAATTGAAAAATATGTTGAAATTTCGAACGTGGCAACGTCGCGTTTGGTACATAATAGAGACATGGTACTTTTCTTGTTCGACGCACAGTAGGAGGCACTATATGTGTGTAAAATTATAGCTCCTAGATTTTTTAATCTAGGAGGCTATATGTGAGCCTCCTAGATTAAAAAATGATTTTTTTGTGAAAAAAGTGGCGGATTTCCGTAATATTGAATTTATAAAAAAATGAAAAAAAAAATACTTTTGAGGGCTAACCGTATGCACCTGTACCAAATTTCATCCAAATCGGTACAATACCTTAGGAGCAATGTTAAAACATATGGGCAGCCCCATACACAGCCATTGAAAAAACCAACCTTTTTTAAATTTTTGACGAAGAAAAATTTTTTTTGCGGTTAATTGTTCCTTATGACCCTCTCTTTGAATTACGTTTGAAAGGATTGCAGTGATTTGAATACAAGAGACGTACCAAGATGAAATAAAAAAAAATCTTAAAACATGAATCCTATCTCTTTCTTATACCTAGACGTACTTCGTACGTATATGGTATATCAAAGTTATAAACTATATAAAGCAATCAATCCCCTCTCCATTATTCGTTTCTCCCTGCCTAGAAAAAATAAGGAATCTTTTTAATCCTGTTCATTCCTTTATCCCCTTATCTCTCACACATTCCTCAAAACATCTTTCCATAGGTATCCTATTTTTTATACACTTTCTTCCTCTTTCTTACCTATTCATTCAAACATCTCCCTATTCTTCATTCTGCAGACTTTTCAAATAAACCTTTCTCACCAATCTCGCTTTCTCATCCACCATAATCTTTCTCTCATACTTTACTAACTTCTTTATTTCTTTATTCCAATATTTATTCTTCCCCCATTCTTGCAAAACTATCAGTCGATGTTGACTTTTACAGTCCAATTATTCTCCTCAATACTCCACACATCACCATTTCCATCTCCGCTCGTTCTTTTACAGCCATAATTCCGCTCCATAACTCATTTCTTCCTAACTCAAACTGTCTTTTTTGCTGTTGCTCCCACACCCCTTCTTAAACACAATCACTTTCGTTTTTCCCACGTCCACGTGTAAAACCTCTGTTCTACATATACTTATTCACTTCTTCAATCTTTTCTTTCATTTCTTCTCTTATTTTCGCCATATAAAGCAAATTATTCGTATATTCCAATGACCACACCTTCTCTTTTCCAAGCACTACCCCTCTACACTGCCGGTTTCCAACGCATTTTCCAAAACTGACTGGTAAGTATTAAACAAAATCCCATTCATTGGACATCCCTATCTTACTCCCTTCCTTATTTTAAACCATTCAGACACCAAGTTCGCGCTCTTGTACTTACTTTTGTCCCTTCGTACATTCCTCTTACAATCCCAACTATTCTTTCTGACGTTCCAAGAATAATATATATTACCAAAACTACTCGCGTGGCTAAACTGGAAGAATATTGATTCATCGAGTGTAGTACATTAACTGAAAACAACTTTCGTCTAGACATAAACTATGTTTTAGTTTTTTGCAAATCCATGTGACATACAAGACAACGAAAGAGAAAATGTATATCTGGAAAATGTCCAATATTATCAAATTGAACGCTATCAGAAAGAGAAAAAGTTTGCGCCGTGATTTTTTATTGGCTTTGAATAAAATGTGTTTTGTTGTGTTGTTTTTTTCCAGGCGATAATACGTCAAATTTTCGCAGGTTCAAAGTACCCACCAGTATTTTGTTCCACTAATAGCAATGCAATAAGTACTAATAAATTGATCACTCACATCAACTCCAATTCTTTTCTTAGTGTGAGAAACTTCAATAGAACATGAAGTTTTTCATTATATATGGTAAATGTCATTTTTTAGGATACTTTCTCAATCCTTGGAAAACTTCACACACCAAAATGATTCACAAATTCCATAAAAACTAGATTGCATTTCGTCTTATCGGCTGATTAGTCTCCTCAATGCCGTGGATAAAACATTTGAGAGGATACTAACCGGTACTTATGGCACGTGCTCGAGTGAAATCACATAATCCTTAATAAACAAATTGGCTTCATAGACTCCCGAAATTTCAAGGCGATGTAACACGTTCTTTAAACAGTACTTACTGTCCTTTAGCTGTTTTCCTGGGTATTTCACAGGCTTTCGACTCATCGGACAGATTAGGAAGTTGTCCGAACTTAATCTAGTCAATCTCATAACTCTTGAACGCATCAAATCCTACCTTGCCAGTCGTTCCACTCGCAACAAAGTAGGAGACGAATTGTCCATTCTCTAAGGCTCTCTTGCTATCCTACTAGTAATTTGGAAAAGATATATAGACAACGTCTTTTGCCTATGAAGCGGAAACATACAAGAACTTAATCAATTCAGTAAAGATATAAACAGAACCCCACCAAAACTAAAATTCACAGAAGGCAACGAACTAAATTTACTAGACGTAACCATGAAACAAATCCCAAATGGAATTTGAATTTAGTATATACAAGAAACCCGTATTTAGCGATACAGTTATTCAAATTCCTATCACCCACTAGAATATGAAAAATCTATATTCACAACCTATGAAGGTTGCCTTTGATATTTCGGGATTAGGGAACAAAAACGAATATCGATCTCCGAAAATAGCGTTACTCTTTTCAAAATATGCTACATGAATACACTTTTGCATTGGTTTAAACCAATTTTCGAAGCACTTATTTAAATGCCGATTGAGAAACAAGTGCTTTGAATGCATCATCCGCTTCTTCAGGTGTCGAAAAACAATACTTGGTTTTCTATAAGACTTTTGGTAAACAAATGGTTCTGCGCTAGTCAAAATTAACCGTTCTACGTTTCACCAATGGTTTAGCGGCGTCATATCTAGTTTTTCCAAAAAAATAGGTGACCGTTTGCTTCGAAGTACTTTTCTTAGATTTGGGTCCTCTTGATGAACCCACACAGTCGATAAACCCACATAGTGTTTGTAGGTTAAAATGTCAGCTGGCAGCATAGATGTAGCCAAATCCCAAAATATTTTCGCGCTAAAAATTGACACGTCATGAAATTAGGTTAGTTTCCACAAACAGTGTTAGTTGTAAAAATTCCCAATAATTTATCGGATCACAAAATATTCTAAAACTTTCTCTTAAACGATGATAGAGATATAGGAATTTTATTTATCACGATTTAGAATGAGGCCGTAGCAAGAGACTACATAAAACTACGCCTTAATATTTTATTAAGGGGTAATAATGATCAAACGTTGTACGTTCGATCTGTTAAATATTTAAAACTATGAAGCAGCTTTAGAGAAGCAAATCTGGTCCATACACAAGTAAAGCACACGGAATAAAAATAAAACCACTGAATAATCTATTTCAAAAATTAATTGTTAAAACCACTTTATTGTTCTGATAATCTATTTCTCAAATTAATTATTTATTATGCTGTCAATAAATGAACAAGTTGCAAAAAAGAAATATTGATCTCAAATTATTCCGCTGTAATAAACATTAACACTAATACAATTAAGCTTTCCACTGACAGGAAAATAATATACAATTTCCATAGTAACATAAGAAGATTTATTCTTTGAATGAGTGTAATTAAATCTGAGTAGGCGCACTACATAGATAATAGTAAATTGTATGACAATTATTCATTGTACGCGAGTATAGATTACAGTTTACAGTTCGAACAATACAGTTTAAATTCGATTAAAACATACAAGTATATACTTTTTATTAACATAGAAAAAAAAACAAATTAGTTCGTTAACACGTTATTGAAAAATGAATGTTTATTAATTATTTGCTCGAAATAATGTACTGAATATATCAATAGTCGATAGTCAAAGTAAAATATAATAATTAAATATTTATTGCTTACATTAATTCGTTATTCATGATGGACACTTGTAAATTATTCAGTAGTTCAGCGATTTAAAAAAGCGAACGTAATTACTTTCGTTCTGGAAGATTACACAAGTAGCGATTACAAAAGCGATTACGAAGCGATTTTACAGAACTGAGTGTCGAGAATTATTTAGAATTTAAACAGAAAACAGAATGGCCTAAACTAGCGTGGCTTTCGTCTTATATACCTTTTTGAAGATCCTAAACGACCTGCTGCCCGCGCAAAAAAGAGGGGATTGTCCCTGCTCGCAAAAGCTATCGGCTGCGAAAACAGTACATCTTTCTCTAACTAGTTAACTCTCTATTTCTCTCCTGCGTTAAAGTCGAGAGTTTTCTGGAAAGTACTAGAACCACTGAACAACTGTCTTGCAGCGAGGTTGTTTTGTCGCCCCAAAACCGAATCAAAACGAAAGGTTGCGGAGATTAACGACTGGGCTTTTTCCCAGCTACATATCAGGTAATGACAATGAAAGGAATTTATTTTATGAAGTTATTATTGACGTACGTTGGTGATTTGTCAGTGACTAACAGGAACGTCTGACTATCTGTTAAACGAGTAGTTTATTGTAAATATATACAGGAGAATTTATTTAAGCATAGTTTTGGTTTAATATTTAATTTATTAGAACTTTAAACATTGAAGTCTTTAACGTTTTAATTCCTGGCCATTTCTATCATTACAATATTAAAGACAACCCTCTTATATAAATAGAATGAACAATCTTACACTAAAATTACAAGATAAAACAAAAAAACTAAAATACAGACACAAATAGCTACTAACAATGGCTAACCACAAAATGTAATAATGAAAACAAGATCGAAAAGAAGGAACTTAATAACAACTATAGCAAATACAACAGACAATAAAAATGAAAATAAAACATTTGCCTTTAGAAAATTTATCTATCAAGGGAACATCAACAAACGGACAAACTATTTTACATATATTGCAGCGATGATGACTCCACTGATATTGGAGAAAATGGGAGATAAGGTTTAAATAACGTATTAAAAACAAACAAACAGCCAATGTAGGAAAAGATATCTTAGAAACAAACCATAAATTCGAAATAGAAACATGAAACTTTTACATGAAGAACCAAAATGAAGAACTAGAAATAGAGAAATAGACCAAATAATAAAAAAAAACAAGAATAAAACAACTGCCTAAATAACCAACTAAACTAACAAAAACCCACAATGTTGATCCCAAAAACCCAAAACCTGCAGAAGAATGCAGAATTTTTGATTAATTAACATTACATATACACAATATGTGAAAGGCCATTTATAAAATGTAGTGTGCAGCAAATAAGTAATCACACTTGCAATCCATCAAGTTGTACATAGTAATAATGATTGAACGTTCGATGATGATGACGATAATGATAAGTTGCTAGGTGTAGCGCAATATAGTCAAAGTCAGATCATTATACGTATATAAAATTCTCTATATTCGTGCATATCAGTATAGACAATTTGAGTAATAGAGTTTTAAAGTTGGGCAGCTTAGAAATATGAAGATCTTTAAAGTCTATATGTTAGCTAAAAAGAGTTAATGCGAGTGAAAAAATCCTCTGATTACCATTATTTTCTCATAAAGACGTGCGATGGTTAAAGCTAGAAAGATTTATTTTGCACATTGAACACTGAGGTACAATAATTGTCTAGCTCGGGTACATTTATTTCGTTTTCACGAAATATACAGTCAGTAAATTAGTTTCAAACCGTTCCATTTCTGAGCTCTATCATAAATAGTTGGTGCGTTTGACAGTTGTTTTTTGAAAAACCAATATGGCGGTTGAGAGCATTTCCGGTTTAATAAAAGTAAATAGATTTGTAACTCGATTTGACGCGAAATACGAATTTTAGTTAGGTATGGGCAGGGGGCTGCACCGGGATTTGTTTCGACGGCTTATCAGCGACCTTTGTATAGTGCCGTCGTGAATGTAAACAACCCTTTTTGAAGTTATGTTAAAAAATAACCTCATAACCTAAAACATAATATTAATAAATTAATATAATATTAATAAATTAATATTATGTTTGGACGCTAGTGACATCTTCGTCTTCGTCGTCTTCTTCTTCTTCTTCTTCTTCTTCTTCTTCTTCTTCTTCTTCTTCTTCTTCTTCTTCTTCTTCTTCTTCTTCTTCAGCCTGTAATCATCCACTCTTCCATTTGTTTCCACATCGGTCTCTCCTGTGCACTCAATAGTCAGTTATTCCCCGCGTGATCGACACCCACTCCTTTTGAACTTCCATGGGATCAAAGTCTTGGTCCATTTAAGATTATCTCTTTCCACATGGCTCGCCCACTATCATTTCAATCTTGCCACGAGTTCCACCGCATCTATGACTTCCGTCCTCCTTCCGATCCTGTACGTTGCAACGGACAAGTCACATGTAATATATTCCTGTCCCTTGAGGAATCTTTGGCTTTCGAAGGATGTAACTGAGTCTGCCCACAGCTGCCCAAATTAAGCCGTAAGTCTCTTGATCTCTGCTGATTGGTTGTCCTTCCCCATTTTGATATTGTGCCCTAGATATACGTATTCATCCACTCTTCCGAGGGTGTGATTGTCGATAACCATCTGTACGTCGTTCGGGCTCATAATTTTTGTTTTTTGTTGGATCTACTATTTGCGAGGCTTCTTTTAATTCCTGCAGCATTACTTCAAATTCACCCGCGTCACCGTTGATGAGAACGATATCATTAGCAAAGCGGAGGTGATTAAGGTGATTTCCGTTGATATTGATACGTTTTCGCTCCAAGGACATTATTGAATAAGTCCTCCAGTGCCAAGGTGAAGAGTTGGGGCGAGATGGTGTCGCCGTGTCGGCCACCTCTCATGATTTAGACTTTTCCTGTCATCCGGTCCTCCTCAATCCTGACTCGTAACTTAGCGTATTTGTAGATGTATTTGACCAGGTTTAAATACCTGGAGTCCCACATTGCACGTCTCGGTCATCAGTCGTGCTGAATTCTGTCCTAAATCCAGCTTGTTCGATAGGCTGGTAAAAGTCGAATTTATGCGAAAGCCGGTTGATTATAATTTTGGTCATTAGCTTGTAGAATATAGATAGCAGACTGATAGCTCTGCAGTTCTCCATGTTCACACGGTCGCCTTTCTTGAAGAACAGGATGGCCTCGCCGTTTTGCCATGCGTCCGGGATTTCGCCTTTCTGAAGACACTTATACAAAAGTACCAGAATTCCATTTTCTAGTGTCTCTCCGCCGATTTTAAGAATTTCGCTCATAATCCGATCCGCCCCTGGCGGTTTGCAGTTTTTCAGATGGTTCATCGCTGCTCTCAGTTCTGACCCGTCAATCGCTTTTAACTCGTTGTATCCCACCTTCTGGACCATCGGTTTTCCTTTTTTGGGCTGGCCTGGGGGTGGAATTGACTAATTGTATAGTCTTTGGTAGAAGTTCTGGATGATCTCCCTTCTTGTTCTTCTCTACAGAAATCTCTCCTTAGGGATGCTTCATCTTATGAATTATCATCTTCACTATTGATAGACCGGAGCGCCGACCTCTTATATTGCAGTTGTTTTCTATGGCTTCCTTAGCCATTCGGGTGTTATAGGATCTATTGTTCTTTCTAATGCCTTTCTTCACTTTTTTATTTCGGTCCCTGTACATTTTCTCTTATTGAGAAAGTCGACCATCGCTTGCCTTCTTCGGGTTCGTTTAGCCAGATCGAGAAGTATGAGCAGTTCTCGACCAGATTTTACGGTAAGTAGGTTACAAAGTATTCTCGTCAAGTGAGTGAAATATCTGCGGTACAGATGTGACATTTCAATTATACATTTATGTTTCAATGACTCATATATTTAACCAAGGATTGTACAATTTTAAGCTAATCGTGTTATTTACTTAATTGTTTTTTAATTACTTTGAATACTTGATAAATATATTCAGCAAAGCTAACTATAATGATTTATTAATTTATATAACACTTAAAACATGACTTAATTAATATTACGGACAACATCCAAGATTAAGCTGGCTGCTGTATGAATATAATAAACTAAACTCTATTACTACATTATACTATCGCTACTGACTAAGAACTAAATTGAGAAATACTGCGCAAAGCGCGTTATTCGCTTATATATCATTTGTTCTGGTTGCGCTCGTACCCTGCTGGCGTCTCAGCTCCGAGTATGTACGAAGTAGGATTACGCGTTCATTTCCATTGACATCCATAACTAACTAACATGACGTAGTTACTTATAGATGGGTTCATAACTTGTATTCAGATTAATATTTATGTGAATAGAATAAACTTAAATCAACACGTGTTTTATTATTTAGCAAAATATGTAAACCATTTATAATAATTGTTGCATATAAACACTTTCTTACTGAATAGATTTTATTTTAAATCAATGGTATTTTATTATGATTGTATTTTCTTTGATTAATTATCTGTAGTGGGTTTATTTATACCCGACTAATTGAATGGAGTCAAGAAAATAAATCATTGTTTACTTTTATTATTTAGTGAATTTATTAAAACCCCATAAATTGTTTATTTATTTAAACTACGCTCCTAAATTAATCATTAACGTTCCTAAATTATGTTGCGTGTGTTTTAACAAAAACTAATTTATCTCGTTGAAGCTAATTCAATTCCATGTCACAATTTTTAACGTGACATGGATGGTGGAGACACCGAGTATATGGTGGAGGGAAAGATATAAGCGGGTTTATGTACGACTGATAAAAAAAATGTGGGCTGACGTAAGACTGAGTATATTAGTTTTTTTAGCAAATACATTCATAAATTTCTTGTCTGTATCGGTCTCATCACGTCCTCGCAAACGGTCAAGGACATCAATTTCTCAGCTATTTTGACGATATAGTGATGGTAAAACGAGCGAACAAGACTCGGGGTACCCATTCTGGTCTCTTTTTGCGTGTGAATAAAAGGCAAGTCTGACCGATTATGATTCTTTAACATCTTTCGCGACCAGGTGTACGTACCGCGTTGTTTGTTTGTTCGTCTAATGTTACGCAATGGACGCAGAAAAAAACTAGAATACGTATTACGACAAGTGCCCAAGCATATACGAAGAAATATGTTTAATTTGTATCTCTGGAAATGTACCTGATGTTTACAAGGTGTTATTAAAACGCTTTCACAATATATGTGTACAAAAGTTTGTGTCGCGTCATGGGTAAATAGCGCCCTTGTGCAATTTTTTTTAACCTCCCCCCCCCCCCTAATAAAACAAACTTTTCAATAAAAACTATTTATATATAATTAAAGAAAAAGTTACAAAAACACAATAATAAATAAACTATAAAAAAACACAATAAAATTGTACAATTACATTACATAAACTCGTCTCTCTTTTTACATTTACTGAATCTGCTTTATCACTTTCAATAGAAATGATTGAGAAGTCAGCCAAGCGCTCTTTTGTCATGGTGGAGCGCAAATAATGTTTAGTTAATCTTAACTTTGAAAACTATCGTTCTCCTGATTCCACAAATACGAGTAAACTTAAAAAAAAATGCGCAGTGCAAAAACATTTGGAAAAGTATCTGTTAGTTTGTTTTGATAAAGAACATTCAGAGTATTTTCAGGATTTATTACTTTAAAACCCTGGGTACGTAGTTTTCCCCTTAGCGGTACTACGATCTTTTATTACTTACTATACGTATTGCACTTGTGCTGGTTTAATACTTGCGTTGTTTTCTCCATTTCTAACAATGTTATTATTTTAATTAATGATGCGAAATGTTTTAATTATAATCCCATAGCTATCACAGCAGACTTAGAATAAAACACTAGACTGAACATTGTTACTGTGGCCGTAGCGTTCAGATTTAATCATGCCCCTTGTAGCTAAATAACAACACTGGTAACGCCAACCCTTAACGATAGTCGTGAACCTCTATAGTTCAGGCAGAGAATTAAAAGAGCTGTTAAAACTTAACTAAAAATTGTAATGGTACGTTTCAAAAATGCACGCATGAACTTAAATATAATATTCGTGCATATCAAGAAATAGCGCCATGCAAATTAATAAAATAAAAATGTTAGTTATGTTTAAATATTACGCAACAATAAAACAATGAAAACAATGACGTTCATACATCAATAAACTGAACCTTTACAAAATATAATTAAGGTACTTATATTACATCAGCTGTCCCATCACAAACTTAAATTATAATTTATTTTACGCTGACGCACAGTGGTCTTATTTACCCCAAATGAATTATTTTAAATTACCTCGATCAATAAACTTGCTTGTTACCAAATATGTTTAATCTACTTTGTTCGCAAAAATCATGCTTCAACATAATTATCTAATTTATTACCAAAATCCTGACTAAATACCATGTCATATTTGAGGATTTCATACATAAAATATTTATTTAATTTATTCTCGGGAAATATTGATGACTAATTAATTACGAATAGGTACTCAGACCGACACCATGATTTATTTATTAGTTTATTTTAATAAATTATTATTTTAATCAATTTTGATTCATAATTATTGTTTTCACTGAACTCTGGAACATAGCCTACGACGGCGATCTTAATGGTGCTTCAAGTGTATTGTATGGAGTTTTGTTGTTTTCCGTTTCCCAATCGAATTAGCCTATATAGATATCGATATGTTACTTATTACTTGTGTTTCGAAAAAATGTTAACTCCGTCCGGGACTCGAACCCGGGCCTCTCGATTGCCGGTCGATTGCTCTTCCAATGAGCTAACGAGCATTTATTCGAAGATATAAATTATTTTTAATATGTATTTGTTTTCCGTATCTATTAAGATAGGCAACTTATATATCAGGATTTGTTTTGGTCATCTGTTTGCTACCGTCGATCGATTCATTCGTCATCGGTAGATGGAGCCTCCTGGATGTTTTTTTCTTTTCCGCTTTGCTGGCGGTCGCATATTTAATTGAATATGTGTTGTTTCATTAAATGTTTCATTGTTAAACCTCTAATGGTGTTTCGTGGTCAAACCTACATGGTTTCGTGGTTAAAATAATAATAAAAATTTAAGTTTTTGAAACAATGTAACATATATTGGTAATAATTTTTTACAAAACTTAGTTTTTCCCTAATATTTTGTTTTATACTTTATCTTTTAATAGATTCCATTTAGTTCGATAGGTGGCCAAAACAAATCCTGATATATAAGCTGCCTATCTTAATAGATACGGAAATCAAATACATGTTAAAAAGTATTTGTGTCTTCGAATAAGTACCCGTTAGCTCAATTGAAAGAGCAATCGAGAGGTCCGTGTTCGAGGCCCGTACGGGGAAAACATTTTTTCGAGACACAAGTAATAAGAAATATTAATTTCATAATTAACTCTATGAAAATATAAGCGATTTAGTATCAATATTCAAAAATTGTTTGATTAGGATATTAAAATCAAAAGTTCTCTGTATATTGAGTATTTTCTTACCATCTTTTAAAGCTTTATTAATATAAACCTGTTCAAGAAATTTCGTAATTTGGGTTTTAAACAAATATCAAGAATTTTAGTATTCTGAGATAATAAGATAATAAAAAAATCATACTAAAATTCTAAAATGTTTTAGCTAACTTTGAGTTGTCAAGATTATTTAACCTTATACAATTAGAATGTTCCTTAAAACTGGTAGTAAAATTTCTATTCGTCATTCCAATATACAACGCTTCACAAGTTCCACAATTTAATTCATAAATATCACATTTAAGATTTTGTGGAATTGAATATTTGCTATTGTTGTTAATATTATAGGGCTTGATTTGTTTTAAAAGCTATAGATATTTTGAATTTACTAAAGATTTTATTAACTTTATTGCTATTATTATTGAGGTATATTAAAGAATAAAATTTCTTTTCTAAACATTTGAAATGTTGGAACGTTATTATTATAATCTATAAAAATATCCATAAAGGTAAACGTTCATTAACCGGCATGAATTTAATAGAAGAATTAAAAACATTAAATTTAACATTTATTATTGTTATTTCCGAATCAGAACGATCAACTATCTACCATGATAATGGCATCTACAAATGTTTTATAAAATTTTATATCATTAATGAAACTTGAAAACTTTTATTTTCAAAGTCACTCATAAACAACTCTGCTAAAAACGGGTCCCAACAGATGTTTAGAAAAAACAGTGGTTCAAACGTTCCTTGGTGCCATCAATTTTCAATTCTTTTGCTTATAGAGCTTTAAATATTCTGAGGTCTTTACGAGACTTTGCCCAAGAAATAAATATCATTAGAATATTAGATTAGCCATTAAAACAATGGCTATACTTTAAAAAGTATTGATAAAGTTTTGTTAATAAATTATAAAAAAACCTCTACGAACCTTACTATATCTGATAATGAAGAGAAGAAATTTTATTCTTTAACATACCTCAATAACAATAGCAATTAACTTAAGAAAAACTTTAGTAAATTCAAAATATCTGTAGCTTTTAACACAAATAAACCCTTTAATATTGTCAAAAATAACAAAGATTCAATTTCACTAAATCTTTAAAGTGCTATTTATGAAGCAAATTGTGGAACTTGTGAAGCGTTGTATGTTTTAAGAATAAGAATAGTTCATTTGTCTTTAAACCATACATTGGATACAACACGATTGGTATGACGAGTAGGAATTTTACTACCAGTTTTATAGAACATTTTAATTGTATAAGGTTAAAAAATTCTGCCAACTCCAATTTAGCTAAACACATTTTAGAATCTAACCATGATTTTTTTTTTCATTATCACCGAATACTAAAATTCTTGATATTTGTTTAAAACCCAATATTACGAAATTTCTTGAACAGGTTTATATTAATGAAGCTATAATAGATGAAAAGAAAATACTTAACTTTTAATTTTTGAAAATACTCAACTTTTAATTTTAATAACCAAATCAAATAATTTTTGAATAAACTTATTTTTTCATTTTGCTCATTTTCTGACTTGATTAATCATACACTGTTAATATTAGAGATATTTTATATGATATTTTTAAACTTTGTTTTTTATTAATTTAATAAATACCACATGCCTAAGATCATGCCTATATTTGACACATTTTTGATTTTTCTTAACTGAAAAGCTCTTACAATCATTAGAAACCAACAATTAAAATTTGTAATATTTGTTGCATGCTAATAGACATTTAAATCAATTTTAACAAACATCATTTAAATAATTTTATTAAAGTAATCAGATAAAACAATAATAAAAATTTATGTTTTTGAATCGATGTAAATACTATATTTGTAATAAATTTTTACAAAACTTAGTTTTTCTATAATGTTTGGTTTTATACTTAATTTTTTATTTTTGATGTCAAAGGAGCCATAATGTACTGTATAATTAAATACAGTATTACTTTATAGCCATGTTCTGGTTTATATTAATATAATTTCGATATATTTAGAAAGATTTTCATAAGGTAATTTAATATTTTTCTAATGTTTTTCAATTTTTGATCAATTTAACCAATTTTGTTTTTGTAATTTCTATTAGTTAAAATGTAAATTATTTTGATATAGAAACTCATTGAACTTGAATACGGGAGTACATGGTTACTCCGAAATCCGGATAGTTCATTTTACAAATTTTTTTATTTAACAATTGTTTGTTAATAAATTTTATTGGAGTTGAAATACTTATAGTTTCATTTATTATGGACACTCCAAATGATTTTCACACTTCAAGGATTATTTCTAAACATAATTATTTTCTAATACCAAAGTAACTTAAAGTGGGGAGTTCTCTCACAAACTATGAAAATTATATATATTTTCAAGTGTGACTATGAAAATATATATAAGTTTAAAGAACTAAATTTTAGTTTAAAGTGGATTATGAAAGTAGCCCTCATCAATCAGCCCATATTCGTCCACTGCTGGACATAAGCCTCCCTTGATTGCTTCCACATTCTCCTATTCTGTGC
>WYDF02000497.1:0-14155 GCA_009867245.2 Adranes taylori
AAAAATTGTCATTTTTTTTTTCTTAAAAATAATTGTTTCTTTTCAGGTAGTGACAATGCATATCAAAAATCATATCCATATTCGCCAATTCAAGAAAGGTTGGAAGGCAGGGCAGCCATTTCGCGATCTCAACGAACTTCTAGCGAAAGAACAATTAGCAAAAGTAAAGTTGAAAAATGCTTTAAGAAGTTCAAATCGAATGATACAAACCTCACAGATGAAGAAGGAAGAGGTCAACAAAGCACTTTTGGCAGCCGTGGAAGAGGACGAAAGCTTGACAAGGAGAGTGTTGGCCGAAGACTGTGGACCATTCGAACATCGTTCATCATCTCAAAAAGCTCGAAGAAGTATGGAAATTGGCTGGACGGGTCTCCCACAAACCCTCCGATAACAGCAAAGCCAAAGTCTCAATATTTTATTCGATTTGGTGCAGAGAACGAGCAAACTCCATTCCTGAGAAATCTCGTCACTGGGAACGAATTGTCGCTTCCTTTCAAACAGTCAAAAGAAAGAAGGTTTGCGTTTCACCAAAAGGAATATCAAAAGACGTAAGAAGGCAATGTGGTGTGTTTGGTGGGATAGAAGCGGAATCATCCAATGGGAAATCATTTCAATAGGAATATGTTATTAGTGGAATGTCGACGATGAGCGTCAACAGTGGCGGATTCCTGACAAAAATGGCAAGCGGCAATCAAATATCAACAGCGATCTGGCTCAACTTGACCGCATTCACGCTGTAATTGAGACAAAAAGACCACGTAAAAAGAACCATATCATATTCCACCACGATAAAAAGCGTCCAGATGTTGAGCATTGCCAATAAAAGCTGGGAACAGCTTCCTCATGCGCAATATTCTCCCAAAAAAAGCGCTTACAGTCATGGTAAACTTACAGAAGTCTACCATGACCTGGATGACTTGGTGGACGCCTTCAAAGAGTGGCTTGCCTTTAAGAACAGCAACTTCTTCGCCCGTGGAATCGACCTGCTGCCACGCAAATGGGAAACAGTAATTGAAGTAAATGGTGAATATATTCCGGAATAATAATTATTTTCAAAAAACTGCAATAATTATGCACCGAGCAATAATTATGTGGAGGTATTCACATTTCCAATATATTTTGTAATCGACAAATATTAAAATATTGCAAAAACATATGTGGTGAAACTTAAGGATCTCCCAAATCAATGCGAAACTTTAGCAGGCGTTACGATTTTTTCTTAGTAACTTTTTTCAGTAGATGATTTTCAGGATAATTTTGCATGTTGAGAACAATCAATTGTATAGGACCCTTCTTTATCTTTAATCCGGTACCTGTTTGAGTATCAAAACTTTGACTTACCTGGTTAATATGAAGATTTCGTTCTGAATTAAATACTCCCACTGCAATGTACAAATTTAGCAATTACAAAACATCAAGCTGGAAAGTATCACATCAGAACAATTTCATAATAAAATTTACCAATTTATTAGATTAATTAACAATAAGATAAAATAGAAAAAAATGTCAAAACAATAATCCTATATCTTTCTTATACCTACACGTACGTATATGGTATATGATAGATAAAAACGGGTCAAAATAGTTCCCATTCTATTCGCAAGGGCCACGCACATCCAACATAGTTCATACTATGTGAGTTTTCACGTACGATTCGGTTCAAATCAACTGTTAATGGTCTTTTAACCTCAAACTAATTTCTATTTATTTACACTGATTATGACTCAAATCAGTTTTAAAAGGAGCTACAGCTCTAAAAAAAAATGAAATGGGACTACTCGTCAACGAGATAGCTGTGTTTACAACAGTTTACCAGCCTGAAATGAATAGTAACTTACGAGCCCTAAATCTTCAAAATAAAACGTATGTACCAGAAAAATTAATGTAACGGACAAGCGAAATTAAGTAATTGACAAAAAACTTCACATTAAAGGTAAATACTATAACACTCTACTATAAGAAGTGTCATTTTTAGACATAATAACTTCAAGACCAGAGACGAGTGGCAACAGATCAACAATTAATTATTTCCAAGCCTTTAACGAGTACAATTAATTGGCAAGTATGATTTAATTGAATCAATCAGAGACAAGAAGACCAGTATATACTAATTGCTATGGCTCAACCAAATACAAGTTCCAGAAACAGTTTCAGAATAACTCTCTCAAACTCGCAGAGCGAACACTGTAATCAGTACAAATAACGAGTAAACTATTAAAAACTATAAATCATGATGATCAAATGCTATAATCATATTCAATACAATTATATTTCTACTAACATCTTTTTAAAATAACATATATTATCAGTATACGAGGTTAATATTACATATCTGTACAAATCAAAGAAACCCTCAGGCCTGTATAAAGTCTATTTCTTATAACAATATAAATTCATCTATTGAATGAATACAAAAAACTGAAGACAGCCTTGTAATAACATCACTGGTACCGTGAATGTTTTCCAGGATTTTCGAAAAAAAAATTACAACTTGTCATAAAATTTATACTTCCCTTGAACGGTTCACCCTTTAACACTATGCTGTCAGAGCTTAAATCGTCATTGATTTCGTCAAAATTCTCGATCTCTTCTAAATCCTTGCCTGCATTTCTTGTAAAACTCAAAATATCAGATGTTCTTCAACGTTCATTTATATCTTTTTTTATGATCACAACTACCAAAAATCTCTTAATATCGTCACTATTTACAGATGCACAGGTACAAGGCAAAATAGTTTCAAACGGGTAAGCAAAATTAAACATTCATCTTAAACACTGCTTTTAATCGTTTCGGTAAAATTCGTTGGTTCCAAATTTAAGCGGCAATCAAATTCGTTGAAGAAAATGTCATAATATTATTGTAAAATAAACGAGAATAAAAAAAAACAAACTGCTTCAACGAAACAACAATCAATTCAGATAAAAAAGACACACGATAATGATCGTGCATATGAAGTGGCGGATAAGAGATGTAGTATCAGTAAACCAACTTTTTTAAGAGCAAGTAAGAAAAGAGAACAGAACACATTCTCGCGGAGATTCTATGGCACGTGCTACATTATTACAAAGATCATTTCTTTCGTATTATATGGATATGTTTTGCTCTTATTTCTTATTGGTTCAAAAACGAATCTACGTAGAAGGTTTAAATGTTATTTTTTATTTTGAAAATTTATTTTTGACGGTATCACTACTACAATTAAAATTTAAATGACTACTACAATTAAAATAAAATTTTTTTTTTAATCTCGAAAATTTAAAGAAAATGTTCAAAATTGAAAATTATCACCGACATTAAGGGAGTTTACTAGCGGACGAGAAAAGAAGCAGGCCAGTTAGTTAGTGCGATATTGGTGATCACACCCAACAAGTATCCACTCGCTCAGTAGCCAACTAGCTGGCGAGCACTTCAATGCCAAGGTTGGAGCAAGACCTGCAACGGATCTGTCCTATGTTGGCGCCTTCGGCCTGAGTAAGAGAAACCAGAGAGGTCAAGCGATCGTCAACTTTCTCAATAAAGAGAAGTTGTGCTACCTAAGCACTTTCTTCGAAAAACACCACAAAAGAAAGTGGACCTGAAGGAATCCAGATAACACAGTGAAGAACGAAATAGATTACGTGTTGGTCACAGAAAAACGCATATGTATGGACGTTTCGGTTCTAAATCAATTTGACACTGGCAGCGACCACAGGTAGGTGAGAGCGAAGCTAGAAATAGACACTCGAAAGGAGAGGAGGTGCTTGATAGCTAAAAAGATCCGACCCACAATGTACGAGATGAAAGGGAAAAAACGACGAATTCAACACCCAGATCGATAAAAAGCTACAACCAACTGAGGAACTAGGGGGCCTAGAGCTAAAAGTGTTTCGACAAAAATTACGAAGAACATCCGGGCAGCCGTCATGAACAAGGATGCCATAGAAAACAACTATAATATGAGAGTTCTGCGCTTCGGTCTATCAAAAGGAAAGATGATAATTCATAAGATAAAGAGTGACCTAGCGAAGAACGAGATCACGGAGATAATCCAGAACTTCTACCAAATTCTATATAATCAGTCAATTCCACCCCCAAATTAGCCGAAAATAAAAAAACAGATAATCCAGAATGTGGGATCCGAAGAGTTCAAAACAATTGACGGACCACAACTGAGAGAGGCGATGAACAATTGGAAAAGCGCCAAGGGCAGGTCGGATCACGAGCGAAATGCTTTAAATCGGTAGAGAGGCACTAGAAAATTCAATTCTGGTACTTTTGAACAAATGTCTTCATAAAGACGAAATCCCGGACGCATGCAAAAACGCCACAGTCATCGTGCTCTTTAAGAAAGGCGACCGTGCGAACAGGGAGAACTACAACCCCATCAGTCTGTTATCTATATTGTACAAGCTATTGACCAAAATTATAACCAACCGGCTTATCCAGAAATTCGACTTAACAAGCTGGATTTAGGAAAGAATTCAGCACAACTAATCACATACAAACACTGCGCACATTGATCGAGTAGTGCAATGAGTTTAATATTCCTCTACACCTGGCATTTGAGGGCAATCAAAACGTCTTTTACTCAATCGAAACTTGGGCGATGCTTGAAGAGATCGATAAGGCTCGCATCAACTCCATGTATTCAAACCTTAATTAAATACATCTACGAACACGCTACCTTACAAGTCAGGATGGAGGACTGGATGTCAAGAAAGGTCAAAATCAAGAGTGGCGTCCGATAGGGCCACACCATCTTTTCACCTTGGCACTAGAGGTCAAATTCAAAAACATGTCCTGGGAGCGAAAAGTAAACGGGAATCGCCTTAACCACCTCCACTTTGCAGATGATATCGTTCTAATCAGCGGTGACGCGGGTGAATTCGAAGTAATGCTGCAGGAATTAACAGAAGCCTCCCAAGCACTAGGACTCAAAATGAGCCTACAAAAAGCAAACATTATGAGCCAAGACATAGAGGTTGTTATCGACAATCATACCCTCGGAAAAGTGGATGAATACAAATATCTAGGGCACCATATCAAAATCGGAAAGGACAATCAATCAACGGAGATCACGAGACGTATCGGCTTGACTTGGGCACCTTTGTGTAGGCTCAGTTTTATCCTCCGAGAACCAAAGATTCTCATAAACCTCAAGAGAAAGGTATATAAGATGTGTGTCTTGTCCATATAGGCTCGAAACTACGAATCTCACGAAGAACACCGCAAACCGACTTCGGGTCTGCCAACGAGCGATAGAGCGAACAATGTTGGGGAACAGTTTGAGAGACCGAATTCGGAAGGAGGACATTAGAAGGAGAACGGCAGTCATAGATGTGGTGGAACGAGTGGCAAGATTGAAATGGCGGTGGGCGGATCACGTGGCGAGAGATAATCTTAAATGAACCGAGACCTTAATGTAATGGACCATATGGGAGTTAAACAGAAGCAAAGGTCGATCACAGACTAGATGGCAAGAGGATATCCAGCGCCACGCGGGGCACAAACCGGATGTTGACTGCACAGGAGAGAACGACGGAGAGAAAATAAGTGGAAGAGGTCTATGTCCAAGTGAATGCTTACAGGCTGAAGAAGAAGAAGAAGTAGATTCTTCACAAAGAAAAGAGTGAATTCCTGATATTGTACCGTTAGTCTTATACGAAAACAAAATCAAACTTTTGCAATTTGTTGGTGGTAATTGTCTACATTGCCCATTATCACCAAACAAAATCGCAAAAGTTTGATCTTGTTTTCGTATAAGACTAACGGTACAATATCAGGAATTTACGCTTTTATACGCGAAGGCTAGTAAACTCTAAAATTTAGATCTCAAAATCAGTCTAATCTTAAATATAAATACTTCGATAAGCCAAAGAACCCTTTCAGTAAACTGAAAGATGCACCATATTTCTCACGTCTTTCTGTCTATGGTTTCACCCACACTTTTCAATGCCTCCATTTCTGCTTTTCGCTTCTTTTTAATTCCGTTTTGATAACATGAGCTAAAACAAACAGCAACAACATTTTGTAGATACTGAACCAGAAACCACCGAGATAGTAGATAGTCGCAGCTAGCTCACTAGCAACTGTAATGACATATAGCTAGTTTATAAGTTAGATCGTCTACACGCCAGCGAGTAGCGAAACCCCTTTCAACTTTACTTGTTTACAATCAGCTAGTTTATTAGTAAATATTATTACACTGAGACAGTCAGTTTACTAGCAGTAAACTCGCTCACAGTCTCGTAGCTAGTTAACTCGCTCAATATCATCGCGCCTTTAGAAAATATATTAATGCAATCTTAAAAAATCATCAAATCAATCGCGTTCAGACTGCGACTTTTAGAATTGGTTGAAAAGTCGCTAGTTTCAATTGGTTGAAATACTTCTTATAATTTAATAAAAAATCCATTCGTCCTAGGATTGACGTAAATATTATAAGACATTATTATGTCAAATTGTTATCACGTAACAAATTTATACGACATTAAACTATTCATTCAATTAAAGTTTTCAAATTTATTATAAGTAATATTTATGTCCCTTTAATTCTGGTTTAATCAACGGAAATCCAATTAAAAATTGGAAATGCAATTAAAAATTGGATTTTTCCGTAATGGGGCAGCCGTAACTTCCTTTATAGACTCTAGTGTTGCAGTAGTCGTAAAACTTGTTACATATTAGTTGACAGATGACTGTGTATGAGGCCTCTAACACTACGAATTGAGAAGTGTGAATGCAAATGTCAGGTAAAGTGATGTTCATCTTTTACAAACAATTTTTACACTAATAGTGGATAAAATATGATTAAGTAATTAAATCAACGGGGTCTAGAGATTTTACATATGACGTAAGTACTTTTTAAGGCAAGTTGTTTATCTTGTAAAAATAGACTGAAGCTCTAGTGTGATAATATTCGAATCTGGATGTGATTCCAGCGGTTGACTTGTTTCTGGAGAAATTTGTGAAAGGGACAACATAGATTTTGGTTTTGCTGTTTGCGTTCAACCTGCTAGAAGCTAAACAGTACAGAAGATCCCGAGATACAGTAAAATCACAAAAGTACTAACCGAAATTTAATATTATAAAATAAACATCAAACTAAATTTACTTTAATCAAAGCAATCTTGAAATATCATCAAATTAATATCGCTCAGATTGCGACTTTTTAGAATTGGTTGAAAAGTCGCAAGTTGCATTGGTTGAAATACTTCTTACAATTAAAATAATCCCTCCGCCATAGGATTGTTTTAAATATTATAAAACAATATTTTGTCAAACTGTGATCACGTAACAAATTCATATGACTTTAAAATATTGATTCAAATAAAGTTTTCAAATTCATTTTACTTAATATTTATGTCCCGTTAATTCTGTTTTAATGAACGGAAAATTCAATTAAAAATTGTATTTTTCCGTAAAGTGGGAACGATAACTTGCTTCGTAAACTTTAGTGATGCAGTAGTCGTAAAACTTGCTAAATAATAGTTGACCGAGGAGTGTGTGCTAACGATTAAAAAGCGTAAATGCAAATTTCAGGGAAAGGGATGTTAATCGTTTCCGAACAATTCTTACACTAATAATGGATAAAATGTGATTGAGTAAATTAACAATAGGCTGAAGCTATTGTTGTGATGATCCCCAAATCTGGATGTGATTCTAGATGTTGACTTGGTTTTGAAGAAATTTGTTTAAGGGACAACATAGTTTTTGGTTTTGCTATTTACATCCAACCTGATAGAAGTTAAATACTACAGAAGAGCACCAGATGGTGTTACGAAATAGAGAAAGCAGCTAAATGGCTGATTGGGACATCCATCATTTTCTTGATATACCACACGTCCTTCGTCCGCCCACCAGCTTGTGCGGACTGATTCGAATACGCTGCTAAATATGTTTTTTTTGTTAACTGATTTATTTATAACCATAAAAGCCATTAAGTGCTGCGTCAGATTATAATTGTCGTTAATACTTAATAATATTTAATCTTGGGCAAACCTGTGTTTTATTTTTATAATGACTTTTTGAGGAACAATGAACCATTCAAGTGCTTCATGTACATTTTACTGTTTTCATAATGGAATTGTTGTCCATGAAGAGTCGTGTACAGTTAAAAGTAGTACCGATTTGCTGTACAAAACAGTTTTTTTCCTGAACTAGAGAATTCACGCAGCAAAATAACACTATCACAAGAGGACTATCTTAAAAGTATTATAAATGAACATCAAACTAATTTTGTTTTAATTAACGCAATCTTGAAAAATCATCAAATTAATCTCGTTCAGATTACGACTTTTTAGAATTGGTTGAAAAGTCGCAGGTTTTCAATTGGTTGCTACTTTAATTGCTAATGTTCATCTCGCAAAACTATTGTTGTTACGATCCCCAAATCTGGATGTGATTCCAGCGGTTGACTTGTTTTTGACAGTTCGTCGTCCGTCCGCCAGCTAGTGTGCACTGATTCGAATGCGCTTCTTATATATGTTTTTTTGCTAATTCATTGCTTTATAACCATAAAGGCCCTTAAGTGCCTCATCAGATTATAATAGTCTTTAATACTTAATAATATTTAATCTTGGGCAAACCTGTGTTTTATTTTTATAATGACTTTTTGAGGAACAATGAACCGTTTAAACGCTTCACGTAAATTTTACTGTATTCATAATGGAATTGTTGTCCATGAAGAGTAATGTACAGTTAAAAGTAGTACCGATGTGCTGTTCAAAACAATTTTTTTTTGTCAAATTCACAACTTGTCAAATTGGTTTGTCGTATTATTAATGGGCTAGAAAATACACGCAGCAAAATAATACTATCGCAAGAGGACTATCTAAAATTTAATATTGCAAATAAACATCAAACTCATTTGACTTTAATTAATGCAAACTTGAAACATCATTAAATTAATCTCGTTCAGATTGTGACTTTTTAGAACACCAATTAAAAAACAATATTACAAGTACAGGTATGAGCAGAGCTTTCCAACCGATGTTCCGTGGAACATTGGTGTCCTGCGAGCATTTAGAAAGTGTTCCGCAAAAAAAATCCTTTCAAGTAACATACCTAGTTTGAATAATATACATTGTTCAAATTGTTAATATGTACATTATTGTAATAAAAAAATATTTTATTTATTTTTCTAATAAAGTGTTCCGCAAAAAAAATTATATGAATAAGTATTCCGCACTTCAGAAGGTTGGGAATCACTTTTAGAACTAGTAGAAGTTCATATACATCTTTATGTCCTAAGATTATATTACCTTTTTTGTAAAATCCTGATGGCAATGTTAGCGATTTTATGTAATCCAATAGATGTTCCCACGGGTAAACTCTGAAATCAGAAAATATGGCTATTAGTATTTTATAGACTGAAATTTTAAAATCAAAATAAAAAACTCTCACCACATGCCATTTCAATGAAAATAATTTACTTTAATTAAAGCAATCTTGAATCTCGTTCAGATTGTGACTTTTTAGAATTTGTTGAAAAGTCGCAGTAATATATTAACATAATAGATATAGGTTAACATAATAGTAAAAGTATTAACACAATAGATATGCGCAAGAATAGTTGGAGTTGAAATTGCTCCTTTTAGATAAATTACCTCTGACTCTGAACATCTTAAATGTTTGATTATCCACCATATATGAAATTCTTCTAAAATGTATTTAATTAAGAACATGTCAACACTGGTTATAACGCACGCATTCTAAATACATCAAAACGAGAAAAAAAACGCACACACAATTTTACTCCAAACATTTTAACAGATTTTGTAACTCGGTAACCTCAATGAAAATGAAACACAGAGGAGTGACTGAAAAACATAGTTGGGAGACGAAACGAGATAAATAAAGATATATGAAAAGCTATCAAAGAAAACTCGTGCACGTTCTAAATTTGTCAGAAAGTATAAATAGCTTTCTGCCGCCACGGACGTGCCTCTTTTTGTGCTGTTGCTACTACGTTCTGAATATTTCGTTTACATAAATTTATTTTCAAACAAAATTTGCTTTTCCAAATGAAAGTTATTATAAATATATTTTATTCTCTTTAAATCTTCTTTACGCATGTAATTGTATATTAATAATTTTAATATTTAAAGCACGTGCACCAATTCATATAGAACACTCACAAACGACCAACGAAAATTGCTTTTTAAGTTTGCAAAATTATAATAACTAGGCCGTAACAGATCCATGTGACAAATAAACATGGCCGAGAAGACTTTCCAATTACGACAGATATAAAAACTTCAAAGAGATATATTCCCAAAAATTACTCGTATAAAAATAATTGTGGAAGCTTCACCATATCAATTCACTCCAAACGTATATTACAGAAGAAATTGTCTACATCAGATTAGCTAAAAAATGCTATCCAAGAAATTCTAACTTAGAGCAAGATACAGATCAAATATAAAAATAAATACGCTATGGACTATGGATAAAAAAAGAAGCTATGACAAAAAGTGACAGCAACAAAATTGAAGATGCCCGAATGGACAAAATGCATCGAACATATAATAAATATTATGACCAATGGGAAAAATTTCATAATATTATGGAGTATATAAAGCAAACAAGAGAATTTAAAAAAATGTAAAAATAAACAGATTTTAATGAATTCAGGTTATAAAAAATAATGAAGTTACAATGTTGTAAAAAGTATATCTTGAGATATGAATTAATCGCAATAAAATCAATAAGATTGTTTTGTATTCAAAGTAATTTTAAAAACCGTTGGAGATTTAATTATTTAATATAAAAAATAATTGTACAAGCGTATTTTAAATCAAAATAAATTCATAAAAAAATCGTAAAAATAAAACTTGGATGAATTTTATCTTTGTTTTTTAACAGTTGTCAAAGAGATAACAGCATATATTATAAATACGGGAAATCGTGTAGTATCTATATCATTAAATATGTAATGTATTTGACGTTTTGTTTGTGTCTCCTCAGTGTGTTTGTTGTATTTGGATCTGTATGTGTGGTTAGCATACGCATGGGAATTATAATATAAACTGGTATCAACGCGCCTAGAAAAACGTATTTTTTTATCATTTTATTATCAACTGGCTGAAGAAGACAGAGAATCGCCTTTTACACATTTCAAATATATGAAGATATGGTTTTATAACTTTAATAATATCAACGGATCGTGTGAATTCAAAAGAATGACGGATGATTTTAATTACAATTAATGAATTAAAAAAGAACGTAACAACACCGCAACAATAGTAGATAACAAGAAATAAACGAAACGAAAACAAGGAAGGAAAAGCATACGCCGACGACTGATTTCTTGAAAATGGAATCAGCAAAACATATGTGGCGGGTAAAATTAATTTATCGATATATCACTACTTTTTAAACTCTTAAATATAGAAATATTCATTGTTAATAAATTGATCGTAAAAAAGGGATCCTGATTGTGACAAGGTTTTCTAATTAATGTTATAATAAAAAGTACTTTCTTATTTTTACATTTATTTAAGATATAAAAAACCTGGTTTCGGCTTTTCAACATCGCAAAAATATTACAAAAAATTACAATACAAGAAATAAAAATAAAATTATAAACATAAATATGTGTCATCTATTGCTTAAGTTGTTAGTTTTGTAGTTGTTCTGTTTAATTTTATTGGAATGTATTTTTTTTTTGTTTAATTTATCATGTGAAATTATTATTGTACTTACTTGTAATTGAGTTATGAAATATTGCACGTTATTGTATGTTTTGTTATTATTATTAGCAAAGAATAAAAAGAAGTGAAACTTGACAAAAATCCTATATAACATTTAATTGCCAGACGATTGAGCTTGGTATTTAATTTGGTTGTAACGTTTAAATGACTGGATTATTTGCTGGTAGAGACAGAGTTGCCAATGTATTTAAAAATAAAACTATTTTCCTAAATTTGTTGTAGTAATAGTTCTTAAATATACTTTACACACTATGTTTATTTTTGTTTAAGATTATACAATAAAACATGAAATGCATGAAATAAATAAAATGATGTTGTAACTGTTATAACACTTGCTTGCTCTTTCCGTCCAGTTTGCGCTTGTCAGGGGTAGGCTTACTTTTGAGAAGAGAGGTCGGCCTCGTCGTTTTGATCGCTTACGATGATGTTTACTTACTCCGGCGGGCCGTGGGTCTTTTGGATGCTTCGACAACTTCCTGCTTAGATGTGGGAACTCACGATTAACAAAATACCCAATTTTATCCGACTACCATTTACTTTTAGTAAAGTATATATTTCGTATAGAATAAGCGCATGCTATATAAATGCCAATATTTGAATTTTAAATAAGTAATAATATGAACTATATCTTACAATGATCAAAAGCGATGATTTTAATATTTAAGCGAATACGATTTTGTTATTTAAGCAAGCCGAAAAGCGATTTATAATTACAGCATTAAAGCAAATGAACTTAGCAAACAAACGTATGTGAATATACAATGATGGTAAATCTTGAAAGTATTATTCAAAACTATTTTTTGTAATTTTCAGCAAATATGTGTAGGTTGATTATGCGATTATAACTACAAAGCAATATCTAATTACAGCCGCCAAGCAAATGAAATTAGCAAATATATGTAAATATACAATTATGTTTATTATCGAAGCTTTTACCAGCTACTTTATTAAAATTGTTATATCTTCCGAATTAAATTAATTTCAAAGTCCCAAATATTTTAATTTATATCAAGTTCATTTCCTTTTCATAAACTTTCCTCTATGATTTCCTTTTATTGCCTTCTTTATTAATTATTTGTTTTTCAAATAAACTAGCTTCCGTTGGGGACTATATTTGAGTTACAACCCCGTGTTAACTCACCCTTAGCAACCCCATAATATCCCTTAGCTCATATTCAACAAAATAAACCCTTAACTAGCTTATCCCTATCAACCCCTTAATCTCCCTCTGTTCAATACAATTTAAAATCCTTACTCAAACCCCAAAGAACGCTAAAAACTGGGATGTTGTAGCCATTCGTCCACGCCAACTCGGTCTGTCGACACATAAATAAATAATCAACCGAGCAGTTGGCATGTAAGATGTGAAAAATTAGCTCGGTCACTTGGACCGAGTCAGCGTCGCGGTCAAGAAAATGTTCTCGATCATAGTGACCAAGCCGGCCTAAAGCGAAACTTTTTTCTCGGTCAAACGACCGAGAGCCGTGCCGGCAGCGAATGTGTTATATTTATATGCAACATATTTAATCAAATTGTAACGTGATGTTTCATTCCTATCAAATTGTATAGTTTTTGATTGAATAAGTTGTTTTTTTTTTAATAATACTTCACGCCTTAGATATTTTTTGTCGTGTCGCCTAATACAATTGACTTTTATCTATGAATATGTTTGCATTTGTAATAATACTTTTAAAAATGAATGAATACTCGGATATGGAGTTGAGTTTTCTTTCTTAAATTTATAATGGAATGATTCACAGGCATTTGTCGTTCTTATAATGGTGAAACTTCTCTGCCCATATCTCCGGAAGAAATTTAGTATTATTGTCAATATAGTTCTCCACCAAATAATCGACAAATTGGTTAACTTTAGGATCTTCTGACCTTTCGCTCACATACTTCCGCCGCTGGAAGAAATGTTAGTCCGAATAAAGACTTTAGCCAGAATCCCACTAGAGATTGCTCATTCTTGTACTCTGGAGCTACACCTATTTGGTGTATTTTAGAAAATCATTGCACAATATAAATGGCGCCGCTTTACTAATTTTTAAAAATCAAAGAATTTTGCACATCCTCCATTGATTTTGGTAACTTTGGCACTAATTGAAACGGGCACGATTAGTGTTGTTTCTTATAAAATCAGTTACGGATATAGTTTTTAGTGCACTTTGTTGACTGTTTAATTCTTTCCGAATCAGGTTCGCCGGTTTGACAGAAATGTCTTGTTGGGCTCTTCTTTTAGCTGCGTTACCAACTCTTCGTCTTATCATTAAGTCTGCTTCCTAATTGTGATTTTGATCAACTTGTTGTCTTGAAAAAACTGAGTTTATAATATAAATTGTTGCTACGTAATTTCACTTGAGGCTACACGTCAGCGTATATACACGTATCAACGGAGCTACACGTCAGGCAATTGATCGACGGACATGGAAAACAACGGTCCAAAGAATTATCCAAGGGCT
>WYDF02000508.1:0-14154 GCA_009867245.2 Adranes taylori
TTAATACCTTATAGCAGAAATGGCCATCCACCCAAAATGTTCATCGGAATTTTTTCTACCTTTGTAGTCTCTCATATTTGGTTCGTAATTTTCGATGATTACTTGCTTAAAAGCAACTATTATAATTAATTTGTGGTTGTGGAGGCAACGATATCTAAAAAATTCCCAATTTGTTATAATACAGTATAGTATAAAAGTTATAAGAGGTTAGGTTTTAAACAAAGATTTAATAGTGTTGCCAATCAGCTGATTACACAAGAACTGATAGTTGTTTATGTCAGTTTATGTATGGTTGGCGTTGTCAGTATCAGTTGAAAAGACCTGATTGCACCATATACGCCTTTTCAACTGCAATTATATATTTCGTTTCCAAATTTAACATGTAAAGAAAGCCAGCAAAGTCGCCTTTTCAAGAGCAATGGATACGTGTATGCTCACCTATCACAAAAAGCCAAAAAAGGGAAAATGTCAAAAAATGTCGATGGCGCCTTTAAAAAAAATCGATTCAATTACAGTCTGAATATTAAAGCTGCTTACAAATTTTTGTAAATATCATTTTCGATGTCTTTTATGATAAACACTATGTTGAGTTTTAAGGCATTAATGATTTGCGCTAATAATAATAATATAAAAAAAGGCCTTTATTGGCATGATATTCGCAAAAATTACATCACATAATTCACAATAATAATAGTATAATACAAATAAAACAAATTCTCATATCTTCTACTTCCAGCAAGAAGGGAAGGCTTATCCTCACCCATCATTCTGTCCACTACCCCCTTCCTCTCATTCACTCCCTCTCAAGTCCACCCTCCCCAATTCTCCTTCTTAAATCATTCTCCGTCTTTAATTCTTCCATTTTGCAAACTTATCCCTTTCAATGTCTCGCATCCTTATCTCTAACTTCTCATCATCATTTCCTACAATCTTCCACTCCATTCAACCCTCCCGTTTTAAACCTACACACCCTTAAATTACATTGAATGTAATATCTCCTTAATCATTCTACTTTCATTTATCTCAACTCTTAATTAATTACTTACGTTTGTTAATCTCTACCATTATGCTCTTAATGAAACCAAAATCACTCCGTTTCTTTCCCAAGCAGTTCTTCCAGTTTTCCCCAATAGCTTTCTCATCCATACTCAATTCAATCCCCTCACTTTCATTCAGCCAATGGTTCCAATTCTGCTCTTTTTTTACAACTTCTACACATTCTGTCTTCCTCTTTCATTCAATTCGTATTACCCCCTTCCTAACTCCCACATCTGAACCTAGCAATTGTTCTTTTATTTTATTTGCACTATATATGTATTTTATTTAATTTATGAGCAAAAATTTCTTTACAGTTTTTTATTTGAAGGTAATATTTTGGTCTGTCATGCTGTATATAAGAATCACACCATGCGCACAGTGACTAATTACTTCATTGTTAACTTGGCTGTTGCCGATTTTCTCGTCATTCTATTCTGTTTGGTTCCAACCGTTTTATGGGATGCCACTTCGACATGGTTTTTTGGAAATGTCATGTGTAAAGTCTTGATGTATTTGCAGGTAAGTGAATTTGATTACTTTTGCAAATATTTCTTTATATGTAATATTGTTGAAAAATTATACTATGCGAAATCGAAATGTAGTTTGGTACTTAATGTTTTGGTTTTGGCATTTACATGTATCCAGAACTACATAATAATTAAAAAAAGATAATGCAGCCCTCGAATATTAAACATTTGTAAAACTTACGAATGCGTTAGAAACTTTCATGGCTTTGCTCGTAGGAATCAAATCATATCTTCCGTACAGCTTTGTTAGGCGATGCCTAGACCTTTGGTTTAATTGAAGCGTTTTGGTTTAGTGTATAAGGCGAGTTCGTCTCAGTTTCGTAATTTTGACAAAAGGTTACTATTTACATTATATAGTTTACACATTTGCCAATTTTGTTTTTGATTATTTTATTGGTAGTAATTATAAAATGGAAAATAGGGGCTTCTTATTGAAAAAGAGTTTTTTGAAGCATTTTTCCTTGATGTATCCATCAATTTAATTCAAACGTTAAATGATCAATTCATCAAACAGAAGTTGATTATCTGCTAGGAAGTGATTTTAGCCAGTGTTCGCCAAAGAAGGAAACATCAACTCAGGTGATACAAATAACGACATACAAGATCTGTGTTTCAAGAATGCCTTACAATAAGAGAAGGCGTGGATAGCGACAAAACAGGATGTCAAAAAGAACCGATTCTTCAAAGAAACATAAATAATTCTAAGATAATGAGAATACGATGAAAACACTGAAGATGCACTAAGAAACTAGAAAACATGGACAAAATTTGCCAAAAACTTTTAAAGGTAGAATTATGATGTTAGCAATATATCGATCACAGAAATAATTTTATTCTGTGCTATTTTTAGGTAACAGTGGTGTATACAATCGCTAATATACGCAAACGTATAGCCCAAAGAAATTCTCCTTATGTTGTTCGAGGGCCAGCGCCGGGCAACAAGTATACACATCAGCTTTATAGGGCTCTTATTTTTTACTGGTGTTCATAACAATAACGACTTAGCTTCCAGAGAAATGTTTGATGAACAGATCTAAATCTATTCTAAAATACGTCTCCTAGAATTGAGGAAGTTATATAATTATTGATGAACAGCTATTAAGATTTAAGGGATTTCTGTCGCTTTAAAATATACATTCCTAGCTAACCGTCAAATTATAGGATTATGATTGTAGGCTTAGGATAAGATTAGGATAAGATTATGATTAAACCAACTGTGAAGTTGGGACCAAATACCAGTTGGGACGAAATACATGCTTATGCTGAACATTGAAAAGATACAAATATTGGAGTACATCTAGGCGAATATTATGTAGGACAAAAATGACTCAGCACGTCCAAGTAAATAACCACAATATAATTATTGTAAACTTGTTCACTTTGAAGCTTCTGAAAGAACCTGACAATCTAATAATCATGGGCACCATTAGACAGAACGAACGTGAGATTCCTCCCAAACTATTGAATTATAATAATATAGAGGTCGGGATCTCAATCTTTTGCTTTGATAGAGAGAGGTCTCTGATGTCATAAAAATCTAAGAAAAACAAGAACGTTAAATAATAAATTTAAAAAAAAAGATTTATACTTAGAACGCACTAGCATAGTTTGCTACCTTCATCGAAGCAAGAAGAGAATATTTAAGTATACACACATGCAATGTATGCAGCAGTAGCAGGCACAAGACTGGCAGGTGGGTGTTTTCCAAATTGTATATTGAAATACTCTTTAATAAGTAAGTGTTACAATTCATGTTGCATAATCCTGTATCTGTTAAATCGGCAGTTCTGTGCAGCGCGTATAATCGTGTTAGTTGGGTTCGAGGCGCGTAGTGGTGTGTTATGGATCAATTGCCGGCTCAAACGATCGTGAATACTTAGTGCAAGAGGCTTTGTATTGTTATTATGTATTTTGATTTATAATGTAAATAAAGCCATTTAATGCTAATAAGTTAATTGTTATTTGATTTATTAAGTGTTTTCCCCCTTTTATACATACCCAGTCATGCAGCTGTGACAAAATGGTGTAAGCACCAGATATCGGCCAAGCGTCAAGCAATTTTTAAGCTACACAGTAAGGCTTTGATGGAATAACTGAGGGCGTAATTTACAAATATGATTTAAGTTAAAAACTATTATTATTGTAAAATAGGTATTAGTTGCAACAATAATTAATGTAATTGCGGAATGAGAATTACAATGTATAAATTTCGAGGTTGTGTGAATAAAAAATTCGTGGACGTGATCGCCTCCCCATTTTGCATATACTGGAAGTCCTACGTTTTGTTATATCTTGCATAAAAGAAAAGTCGAACCTGTTAGATTCGAGTGTCACCTTTTAAGTCGACTATTAAATTCAATTACCAAAACAGTGTTTATTGTGTAAAGTAAGCAACATTAGTCTAACCTATAACTTGCCTACACATGAATACCCTGGTCCCCATATTTGCCTACAGTGCGGACAGCTTTGCTGTCCGCTTTGCCGCGGTCTGCGGCTGCTCTAGGATCACTTTTTCAGTATTTCACTATGGCGCTTCGCTCGCCAATCTTGAATTCGTCTATGTACGAATTCGCCATCCCATTAATTCCCTGGTCCTCATATTTGCCTACGGCGTCAACAAATTCGCTGCCCGCTTCGGCGCCGACTACTACCGCTTTTGAATTCCTTTTTCCCAGCTGCCGCTTTTCAGTCATTTTTCTCCGTATCCGTTTGAAAAAAATTGAGGTCCCAGGGTCATGTTCCCGAATAATTATTTTTTCAACTTTCAGAGGAACCGAGATATTTTTGTAGTACAATAGCCGGTTTGAAGTAAATGGATCGCAAAGCTTACAAAACAAAAACACCCTGTATTAAATTGTAATTTTAGAAAAAAATATTTCAAGTAAAATTAAACGAGGTTTTGGTGGCCTATAGAATAAAATTTATTCGAGTGTCCTATCTTTTATAGTTCCTGAAATATATCAAAAAGTTTGTAAAGTTTTAAATGTGGTAACGTAGCGTTGTATACCACTTGCAGGGATGGCACTACTTTCGTTCAACGCATAATACAATATGCTAAAGGCGAGCCAAATATAGTCTTGTAATTTTAAAACTAAATTTCTCAATAAAATAATCATTTTGAACCTCTCCCAGAATTATAATATGCACCCGGCACTGACAAGAACATTTATTCAATTGCAAAAGCACAGCCTACATGTCTCATACACGTAAAATAATTTTTCCTGTAACTTGGCGTATAAGTGCTATTATGTAATCCTTTCATGTATATAGTATGATTGTTGAATGTCGGTTGCCATGACAAGTTGAGAAATTTTAAGATATTAAGGATTAGATCTTGGAAACGATAAGAGTTAGACCGCTAAAGTGTGGTACAATTTTAAAAAGAATTGCAAGTGCTATTTTTGCTCAAAATCGGTTCCGTATATTCAGTTGTTCACATCGGCAAAATTGAGGTCCCTTAGACTTACGTATCATGCTCCCCAAGTTTCATTTCACCAACTTTCATAGGAACCGAGATATTTAGGATAGAAAATTTTGTGTCAAGGACAAATTTGCCAATGTTATAACATGTGATTTGTTTTTAAACTCGCTCAATCCCTTAAATATTAAACGGTATTTCGATACAAGAAATTTAGAAAAATTTGTGTTAAAGTTTTCGAGTAAATTGACCGCAAAAATTTTCAAAAAAGAATATCCTGTATATGTTAAATTCCATTTTAGAAAAAAATGTTTCAAATAAAATCGAAGATGGACTATAAAATGAAGTTGATTCGAATGTCCTATCTTTTATAGTTTCTGAGATATATTGAAAAATGTTTTCAAACTTTGAACGTGGCAACGTCGCGTTCTGTACATGACAGAGACATCGTATTTCCTTTATTCGACGCACAGTACGAAGCACTATATGTATGCCAAATTCCAGCCTCCTAGTTAAAAAAATGATTTTTGTGAAAAGAAAATGGCGCATTTCCGTCATATTGGATTTATTAAAAAAATAAACAATTGTGTGCGGAACAATTGTGTGCACCTGTTTACCAAATTTCATGCAAATCGGTCCAATAGGTTAGGAGCAATTCTTGGACACATCCGTACGTACGTACATACAAGCACCGAAAAATACGCTTCATTTAAATTTTTCACCAAGAAAAATGTTTTTTGTGCGAAATTGTTCTTTAGGGACGCCTCTTTGAATTACGTTTGAAAGGATTGCAATGATTTAAGACAAGAGACGTACTAAGGTGAAATATAAAAAAAATTTAACATGAATCCTATATCTTTCCTATATCTATACGTACTTCGTACATGTATGGTATATGAAAGATAAAAAGAAGAAAAGTAGTCAGCTGATTTATATATTATACCAGCAAGTAATACCAACAAGAAAACTATCATTACAATGATTAAATAATACAAATGTTTTACAAAAGCGGATTTTTCAAGATGCATGGCGCCATTCCACCGATTATTATAAACCAATCACCAGCAAATTCTTTATAGGGAGCATCAGGGTTGTAACCAACGACTTAACTTACTAAGGGCCGTTTTTTCCATCAGTAGTTAACCTCCAGATGAGGGCTAACTGTCTGTCACAAGAAAGGAAGTGTGTTTCTAGGGTTTAACTGATAGATAACGAGTTATTTTAACTGTTCACGAGTTACTTTAACTGGAAACCAAAGTACAGTTAACCTTTGGTTATCAGTTAACGATAAAATTTTTATTTCAAAATTGAAGAGCTAGAAGTGTCCGTTGTTTTTGATATTAAATTCAGAATAGGATTAATTTTCTTTCGGATTGATTTAAGTTTTTGTTTTTTGGTTGTTTCGATTGATTGGGCATATATGATGCGTTATGGCCAATCCGTACTACACTTATGTTGACTACCAGGCATATTTTCTTTCTGAGAAATATTACCTGACATAATATAAGAATAATACTTGTAGGACAGTTGAGCTCTTAAAAAGTATAACTGAAATTTTATTATGTATTTTAGAGTTTTATTGATGCTCAACATGAAATATCTAACATACCATCAGACCTTCTACTCTTCCGACCTTCTACTTCTTTAGACCTTCTACTTCTTCTACATCAGACCTTCTACAAATACACTGGGTAGACCTTCTACTCGAACTTCTAAAATAGCTTTTACGGCAAGATCTATTTGACTCAGAGAATCCCCAATGAACTGCAACTGTAGCCCCCACAGGTTACTGTTATCTTGAGTTTACTCTCCGAAATGTTGTTGAAAAATTTCTTTTTAATGTTTTCATATTTTTGTTTTAGCGCAGTAAAACTTCTAAACTCATTGCTAAAACATGAATTCATTGCTAAATTCCGATTCAATCTTTTTCCAAGTGGAGTTCTTTTCTTGCATTGATAAAACTCCACTCTTAAATTCCACAGTGGATTTGAATTTCTGTACCAGTTCCATCAAATAACTCTCTTTCTCATTGGAGAAATTAGGATATGTTTTTTTGATCCATCTTTTTTGTAAGGTTAAAATTGGAATTTTTTTGTAACTATTGAACTATATAGAACAATGTTGTTGTTAAAGAATGCCAACTATGCAATACTATAGGTTATTTAACTGGCACTTATAGGTTAATGAAAAACGCAGACCTGACTTAACTGATAAAGTACCACTTCAAAGTTACCCAACCATAAGGGTAAGCGATAATGGAGAAGCCGGCCCTACGTCACCACGATTGCTTGATAGTAATGAAAATCCGTCTTATGAATTATTAATTTCTAAAGGCAAACATCATTACATTACATTTATATAGATGAATTAGATTCTAGGTTACAGATGAGTTAGCACTTAGATCGTAATTACTTTAATTTCGAATGCAGTGAATCTGTGTGTACTACGGAAAATCTAACCTGGACAAGAGTTTCAATTATATAGTTGTTTAGTCGTCTTCGTTGCACTTAATATCTCTCGTAGTTGTTATAGTACAACGATGCCTTATCTCACTTACTTTCTCAATGGGGCCCATATCGATTAATAAGCTTTATCAATTAGCAACTTGTCTATATAAATATAATGTAATGGTGGTTGCATTTAAAAATTCATAATTCATAAGACGGCTTTTCATTTCTAGCAATCTGGCGGTGAGTTAAGTCGTTGGTTACGTACCTGATGCTCCTAATAATTATGATAGTTTACTTGTTGGTTTTACGTCCTATAATATTATAAAAAGAATAATTTAAATTATCTATCGGACCATGGGAGTAATGATAAGTTATGGAGTAATAAAGATCAGTTAATGCTGGTAACTAGTATTCATCTTGTTTTATTTTATGTACACGGAAAATGTGGAGCTTACACCAAGGGTTTGGGAATATCCGGTCTTTTTAGACTCTTCCAGTCTGAATCGCATCTACAATTATTTTTCGGGTCCGGGTCTAATGCAAACTAAAATTTTTGTTAAAACGTATTTCATTTATTAAGAGTACTAAATTTAGAATTTTGTTATATGAAAAATTATGAAATGGTTATATGTGACAAATTGTCTCGTAATGCAAAATGTAAAGTAGCAATTAAATGTATATAGACAATTGGAAACCATAATCTCAAAGGAACGTAGAAAAGAAATGTAAATATAGTTGATAACCATACAATGTAAAACCCACTTAATCTAATAGCATGGGAAGATATAAGCTAGGTTTCGACGATATGCAAATAACATTCCAATCAAGGAGATTTTGAAAGTCAAAGCTAAGGGATAGTGGAATATTCGTACAGGGAAAAGAGAATATATAAGAATATATAATAAATAGTTGTCACTAGAGCAAGCCAATTGAATTGCGTTTTAAGTAAAACTAAGTAACTGTCGTCAGTGCGACACTTTGTTGAACAACATGTCTTCAACTGTTATATTAAAGTAATGTGCTAGGGGGTTGATTAAATAAGATGGTTAACTAATAAGTACTTAATAATTTAAAAACTATATTCTATTATAATGTAATTTATCCATAACCGTTTATATAATAATTTAACAATTATTAAGCTTAGAAGGGTTATGATGTTAATCAAATTAAAATCGTATTTATTACCCTTCAATTAAATTATGTATAACTATATTTATAAAGTAATCCAAACACTTATTTTTAATTAAATCGAACTTCTTTTAAAATTACTGTTACTTATTTATTTCCCGGATACTAAGTCTTTGCTTCAATATTAAAGAAAAAAAGCATTTAGTCACGTATTTGGTTAAAGAAAAGTGAAAGAAAATCTTACACAGCACGATCCACACATTGTTCTTTGTGGTTCCAGTAGAAAATACGCAATGAATAGGTAACGACTTTTACACGATAAATGGACAGGATGTACGCCACTGATCTCTGGCATACTGCATCGAGTTTTCATATCGTACCGATCTGCATACCGCGTCTGAAACAAAGCAAATATGATTCCATATGGATGTGGATGACGTGGTCTTGATAATTGAGGGGAATTCAGACCCGCTATAGATATTAAAAATTATTTTAACTCATTTAGACCTATTATATAATTCAAACATGAAGTTTCTATCAATAAAAAAAAATCACCTATTTAAATAATTGAAGTATTACATTACCATATTTTCAAAGAAATTTGGCATTAACATTGCTTTTAAAAATATCAATAATTTCTCATCTTTAGAAAACAATACAGATAAACAAAACGTGAATCTTCATCAGGGATTTATACAATGGTGTGTGCATCCTGTGATAAGATTTATAATGGGATGACGAATAGACAGTACGAGGTGAGAACATTTAAAGAACATCCAGATGCCATTAGGTTGAATCGGCCTTTGAAATCCAATTTTGCTGAGCATATATTAACCTGTAATTATGAATTTTGCGTTAAAGATATTGCTAAAATCTCACACATCTGTGATAATAAATATTTATCCTCTTTTTTAGAACAGGTTATATAACACAGAACTTGAACATAGGTAAACTTTTAAACAAACAGTTAGATTTCAAAAACTTAGAAATATCAAAAAAATCTAAGGTAGTAAATTCTGAGTATTAGAGGTAGAAGATGAAGGTTAATTGAATCTTTTAATGTATGTGTATGGCGGGTGACGTATATTAAGAATTTTTATTCCTTTACTTTGAATAGATGGCTTGAAATATAAAAAACATTTTTGGTTTGGTTTGCTTAATTTAGTTAAAGTTGAGACGCTATTTCATTTTTACATATGTACAAATAAACCCTCGGGAAATATTTAAAAATTGATAAAAATTATAAAACAAAAACAATTTTTATTAAATAATGTCTAAATTTATATAATTGTTCAAATAGTAGAAGATGTGAATTTTAATTGGTTTAAAGTCTGCATTTTATTAGAAATCTTTTTAAGGTAAGAAAGTGTGATCATTGATAATCATAAATTTTAATAGAATCTTTACCATTCAAAATAGGACGTTGAATGTTGAAATGTGAAAATATTTTTTATTTTTATAGTTTAAATCGTTCGATTTTTGGTGCAGTTATGGGTTTTTCAAAAAAAGAATTTTTCTTACTCTAACAGTACATCTATTAAAGTTTAAACGTGCATATAGTTGGAATGTGGTTTGTTTGATCGCATTTGAATTGATTTATTGATCATATAATTTATATTTGTTTATTTTTATGATACTTCATTTTGTGAAAAATTATTTACAATTGCAATATTTAAATTCTTAACTTTTCTGTTTACAATTGTAATATTTAAATACTTATTCCTCTGTAATAATGCTCTTTTAGTCTGATGACGACACAGTCGTAGTGTCGAAACTCATTCACTTTATTCTTGTTCTGCATAAACATTTTGGAGTAGGAGCACTGTTGTTTTCATACTTAATAACATCTCCAAACTAGCGGAACCGGTTTATTGTCTAATATGATGCCCTTTTTAATAAATACCATAACGTTTTCTAACAGAACGAAGTACATAAATGAGGGAGTACATGTTTCCGAAGATAGTAATTATTATTTTGCTTATTTAAGCGTTGATGAAGGTAAAACTTGTTGACTTCACTAGAGGCAACTTACATAAATCGTCGTTTAAACAAGCAATGAATTTACTGGTCCCTTCGAGGTATTGTTTTTAAATTATACAGTTTCTTTCATAAATTTGAAAATTAGTTCAATCTTAATTTGAATAGTGAGCATTTAGCAACGACAGAATATTTAATTAAATATACGTTTTATTGTACATAAATTTAAAAAAAAACTTACGGTTTCTATAACAGTAAAATTTTTTATTTGCCCCTTTAAGACCTTTAAGGCATAGATTTATTGAATATTGGACGAAACCGAGAACGGTACTTTATCGCGGTGTATTTATAGAACGCAGAACGCAACGGTTTGCTGCTTTCCAAGTGTGACACCGGAATTCTATTTTTGAAAAAAAAACAAACAGCATGAAGCTTTCCATTCATTATTAATGGGATTTCGTATGCATGAAAAAAATGATTTTTTCTGTACGTCAGTGTCATCGTTTAATGAACTAGTGAAGATTTTGCAATGTCTGTCCGACATTTTACAATATCATGTTGCATCGTTATTAGTTACCAATTGTGTTATCACTGAAGACTTTTCTGCAAAACTTTCGCGAAAATATGGACATATTTTTTGAGAAAATATAAGTGTATCGCTTTTTATTGTGGTAGTGTATGATCTACTTTAGTAGTTCCGCACTTGTTCATCGTGCATATGTTTCACGTTCATGTCGTTCATATATCCAGCGATGAAAATGTTTTTGTTCAAGATTTGTCTTAGTCTTCGACTGAGATAAGGCGGACAGAAAAGAAAAATGAATTATATTAAAAGGATAAAGTGGAGCTTGAAAAAAGCAAAGAGAAAAAAGTAAAACTATTACAAAGGGGAATTTAAATTAGGTATATGAGGAAAAAATTTTCAGATGAAAAAAATCACGGACGAGATTTTTTCTATGCCCACTTGCCGTTTAGGCCCAGTACTCTATACCGAACCGCACTAGTGGGAGAGCCCTAGGATCACCAGCAGTGACAGCTACCTTAATTTTGTCTTCTTTTTTCTAAATTCTTTCTTGGGTTTTTTAAGGCGGATACTAGACCACGCCGCTGAAATAAAAAGAGAAAAGAAGACAAATAAGAATTAAATTCTTATGTATCATATTATTTTGAAGTATGAAGTAGTTTTCTTTATGATAGCTTATAAATAAGCTTATATAACGCTAGTAGCTTATGGCTATTCGGTGAAATGCCTCTAATCGCATGCGCTTTTTCGCTCTGCGTGACACTTCTAATCCATGTATTGCTAATTATGGCCTTACGCCAGTTGACCTTCATTTTATGACATGTTATTATTTATTTTTATATTATTTTATAACTTAGAGATTTTTCATTTAGTTTTACTTATTTTATTTTCTTACCTACAACATTATATAAATGACACTTAAATACGTTTCGTAATTGGACAAGATAAAGCAATTTATTTAGTTACATTAATAATTAAAATTTCATAGATTAATACATTTACGATTGCCAAGTCTAAGCCAATTGATTTACTTGTTAAATTCTTTCTTATGTATTATACAGAATCCAAAACTTATCAAACTCATGCAAGATTAAAGTATAATGGTTTATACTTTAATTAATATTTATAAGATTTAAATTAATTATATTGCAACATCATCCAAGATAAAGATGGCTGCCGCCTTCTATATTATATACGTAACTCTATGCTACATGTTCTTACGCTGATTGCTTAATTACTGAAATGAACAAGAAGGTATGAACGCAATAACTGCTATTTATATGGTTTGCTGTCGTGCGTTCGTTTTCATGATGACGGACGAACGAATAGATACGAATTGTTAATCCGGGTGTCTGCGCTATTGGTATTACATTAATCGACCTGAAGTTGAAGTATAGAGATGCGGGTATATATCTCTCTTCCTGTTAAATGCCTGTCGGTTTTCTAACTCTGCGTGGCGCCTCCTAGTACAGAGGTATTTTGGCAACTTAGGTAGTTTCAATATATCCCTCCGTTTACGATTTACTACGGTGCGTACCTGAATATCAAATAGTCCTAAGCATTCTTCATTACTCCCACAAGAACGTGTAAATAGGCGTATTAGACTTAACATATTGAAGTTGTCACTCCTAATATAATTGGAACTAGCATTTTCATCTCTCATATACCAATATACATACGAAGTACGTATAGGTTCTATTCTATTTCTCCTTAGTATTTTCAACACAGACTTCTACTAGCGACTGTCACAGATGGCGCAAACTCTTATCTTTCTACTACAGAATCTTGCTATCCTCCGAAAATAAATAGTCGGGCATGAGACCGCGTCCCTCCGGTTCTCAGTGGCTTACCGAGGGCATAGGTAGCTGCTAGTCTGATGAGTAAACCAGAGATTCATCTTGTTGGGCAGCTATAATTAGACTAAATGGTAATGAGTGAAACAGCATTATTATTTCACAAATCCGTCTAGCGTTCTTCTAGGAAATATAAACAGAGAAAGAAAATATTAATCCACAATCAAATACCAGTGATATATAAATAAATAAAAATGAAAATTGAATTAAATTAATAAAGCCTTTAAGCCTTTTTGGCGGTTATGGCGATCAGCATAATAAAGAGTAAGCGAAGCTATATATATATATATACATATATATATATATATATATATATATATATATATATATAATTTGTCATTGTAGCACCAATTTAGACGTTTGTTGTATATAGTGATGCCCAATTTTACACTCTTACACCTGGATTCTGGTGACATAAGGTTTCGCGTGTTTAAATTGGTCATTGGCTTTAACAGATATCAATGAGCAGTGTCCCAAAAAATAGTGTGGGCGTTTTATTTTCCATTTTTATTCCCTTTTATACAGGACGGGTTCAAGCATTTGTCTTCGGAGGGCGCATCTGTATATACATTTGTATGGAAAAAACTTTACAATGATCTGTATAACACTTCCATCATTTCTGTCACAGTGGCATCCGACATATGACAACGCTGCAAATTTCTACTAGTGGGAATTATAGGTATACATTTAGTTAGGCAAGAATGTTAAAACATGTATTAAGTGTCAATTTTGAAATTATGATATTGTATAATATCAACTGTTGTGTAGTAACAAAATAAAACTTAACACACAACTATTATTTAAGAAAAAAATAATTTTCAAGACATTTGCTGCGAAATCATCCGTTGTAAATATCGCTAGTTTCTGATGATAAATATTAAATTTTTCTAAAGTAACTATCATTTAAAAACAATTTGTAGTTTACACATAAATTTATTATTTCTAGAATTTCTATTTTGTTTAAACCTGAAATAAATGTATGGATTGCTTTTTCTTTTAACGTAATATTTGCTTTACATACAAATTGAATAACAGATGGAAATCAAAATACACTATACAAATATATAAACGTCTATCTTTGTCCGTCCGTCTGGAACGCTTTTGATTTTATATATTACTAACAGGTAACAAAGCAGAAGAGATCGGGTTTAGTCCATGCATTACACTTATAATGAGAATTTAATGATGAGTTTACTACTTTTACACTAAAACATTCAGCTGTTCAAATATATTAAAGGTT
>WYDF02000519.1:0-14154 GCA_009867245.2 Adranes taylori
CTGCTAGTTTTATATTTACATGAGATTAGCTAAACTCAGTCTTTTCTTTTCTTTCAATGGTTATTTATAGTCGGTATATTTTCGCCGTGAGACCTATCACCGACTTAAATAAAAATCTGCCCACAATGCACATAAAAAATAAATGAAAACGATAAACAAAAATACAATCATAAACGAATTTCTCATTTATTATTAAAAAACACTTTTAAAGAGTTATCACAAATATTAAGGAATAACGTAACGAGATCGTATAAATATTTAAAGATTAACAAATTTTAAAGAGTAATAAAAGAATTAAAAAAAGTAATGGAAACCGCCCCATTCGCAAATTATATCGCGGACTCCAGGTATGGCGAACACGGCCGAACTCAAACTCACAGTCGAATTAGAAATAATCTGAAGTAATTAAAGTAATCTGAAGTAATCAAATAAATTTGGTTAATCAAAATGCTCAAAAATCTTATCAATTTTCCACATATATTTCATGTTGGGGTTGCCAGTTTGCTGCGTGAAACATGTTTTGTCCAAAATTTGCTTCCTTGTATATTCATTCATGACTAATTTCCTGTTGTAACGTGCCAATACTTCGTCAGCTAAAGAATGTTAAAATTTAAAAAACGCCTTATTGAATTTGGATATATTTGACTTGAATGGCCCGATAATAACAATATCGCCCGCTTAATAAAATTAAATTTATTATTAATTTATTTTGGTTTATTTGCAGTAATAAGTTACTTCACAGGACAACCAGATAACGACAATCGAGAACAAACGACAAGATTAACTTTATTTTTTCATCATCTACGGAATTTAAATATTTAAAATATTTTCTAGAAATGATATTTCCTAGTTGTCACTATCTCCTTACTATAATTGTCATGTTGTTGCTCTCACCTATCTGGTAGTTGACTCCCTCCCGTTTTGTCGGTGACACTAATAAGTCAAGTCCCTCGTAGTCGTTGTCTTGTTATTGCTCCCGTCTATCTGTTCGTTGTTCCCGTCTATTTGGTCCTTAACTCTATCCCGGATAGTTTTGATACCACCACAACCTAAACCCTCGTAATCGTTGTTATCGTGTAGTTGCTTCCGTTTATCTAGTAATTGTCTCCATTGCCTTGTACTTTAGCAACTAACACCACAAAGTCCAATCCTTAGTAGCCCCAATATGGTCACCTAAAACACCCCAACAATAGAACCCCTATGAATTAAGTCTTTATGCCTGAAAAAGACCCGAAAAGGTTGAAACTATAGTCACAATCTCAACAGTTGTATTATACGCGGTAAACACACTTTGATCTTACGAGAATAGAAATTAAAAACCTTGGAATTAACGATCTTATAAAAGAATACAACAGAATACAATCAAAGATATTAGTATACAAATAACAACCACATTACTTTATTAGAATTACTATTTATAAATTAAAAAATAATACAACTAATCTAATCATCGTCCATAAGAACAATAACATCACCTCACTCAATCACAACGCTAATACCATTGTTATTTTAACCAGCACTTCTACATTTTAAGTAATATACTAATTTTACAAGTTTATCATTTTAATACTGTATTACATTCTATTACTACGATTTGATTGAAAATTAATATTTCTTTATTTGTATGTTTGTTTTAATTACTTGTTTATTTGGTGACAAAAAACAGTTAACAGTACTGTTAGCGCCATCACTGGACACGAGTAACTAATGTAAATTCCTGAACGCTTAGGCTGTAGTGAAACCATATGCAAACCACTGCTTGTCTATGGTAGCATCAATAAAAATTTTGACACATGAGAAACATAGGTTATTTATTTGCATTATTTCTGAATCAATTGTTAATTATGTATTCCGGAATAATTCTTTAGTAGTTTCATACTTTACTGAAACGTAAGTAAAATATTGTAATGAGAATAATTTAGCTATAAGTTTCACGAATTAAATGTATTTTATTTTGTAAACAAAATTTTGTTGCGTAAATAAACTAAAAGCAGCAAATTGGGAATTTTAGATGGCTCGTGATACGATTGATTATGAAAAACAATTTCAAGAAGATCTTGAACGTGCTCAAGCGTTGAGTTTGGAATCATTAGCATTAGAACAATTTAAGAATAAGAAACGATTACAGGATTTAAACATATCTAAAGACAATGCAACTAAATCTGTTCGAGGTACACTTGTTTTATTAATAATATCAGTTGCTACTTAATTTTTTTTGTTATATTTTATATTATTATTGATGTACTGATTTGTAAATCATTTAGTATTCGACGTAGGAAATATTCTATTCTATTTAGTTGTGTGAAAGTTATAAAAAATTCAGCGAACTTCAAATTTAAAATTAAACTCACATCTTATACATATAATAATAGAATGTCACAATATAATAAGATTCCCAAAATTTTTAAAAGAAATAACCATATTTAGAATGAGCCTTCAAACATTGAAACATATCGATAATTTGCACGAATGAAATAAATTGAAGTGAAATGTAAAGAAATAAATAAATAGTGAATAAAATAAAATTGTAAACTAAAGTGACGCGGATAATTAAATAAGAAATACATCTAAAGAATAAATAAATAGTGAAATGTCATATTCATAAAATATAATGCCTAAAATCTATAAGCTGTTAATAGGAAGATATTTTGAATAACTTTATAGCTAAGATTTATACATACAAACAAAAAATACATTACGTCAAAAAAAAATTCCAATAGAATTAATTATAATTTAAACAATGTATTATTGTGTTAAAAAATCAGATATTTTGCTGAAATGATACTTCGAATCAAAAGTTATACTTCTATAATCGTTGTAACATAGTTTTAGACTACATTGTATGATGGCAAATCTATAACACACAGGTACATCTCTTGTTCGAACGGGATCGATGAGCGAATCGGACTCATTTTTAGTGTCGAGCCGCGCAGAACGCATGCAAATAAATCCTCGACCACGGCCAGGTGCCGTAGTATCTAGCATTGCACCATCATCAAACACAAATGTGGCAACAACTGGAAATATTGTTTCTTCAGCTACAAGTGATATAACGGCACCATTTATTGCACCGCCGCCTGGTGGTACATCACGACGCTCTACAATATCTTCAGGCATTTGCTCGGATAATAAAGATATCGGCGTAGTTGATGATCTTATTTCATTCACTAGTCTACCGTCTTCTAGCAATACTAACATGAATGCTGCTGGTAGTTCTGTTGTCAAAAATGATATTATCGATGTGTGTCAACAATTATACAAGTAATTATTTTATGCAAATATTGTTTTTACATCTATACCTTGTAATAATGAGTGTATAGTCATTCCATCTCAATTCACCCGGCCTTCTACCCCTTCGTGTTGCGGAATTAGAATATCGAGCTCAAAAATTCAAACTACTCAATAACTCAAAAATTTAAACTAATCAGACATTAGGAAAAATAAGAAATCTAAGAAATCGAGATTTACAAACAAAATAAAGTAATATTAAACGGACAACCTCAAAAATTCGATAGCATACTGAAAAAAACAAAATAACGAATTTCAAAAGAACGTGACAACACCGCAACAACAGAACATTCGAAAAAAATAAGCGAAAAGAATCGAAAGTCGAACAAAGAAGGAAAATTATACCTCAATCATGTATCCTTAGGGCGCAAGAGATCTTTTACACCAATCTTTGCGATAGACAATTTGTAAACAGCTCAGTTGACACTTGACACTAAGTAATATATCCTTTTCTAATTTACATTTTATTTCCTTTCAGTTTAAATAAACCTACTAACACCACTCAACCTCAGTTTGCTGTTCCAATGCCAAATGTGGTTCCACCGTTTCAATACGGAACAATGAATATTGCGCCTAATTATGGTTTTAAACCTTTTGTTTATCAACCAATTCATTCTGGTTCATCACAAAATAAATCTCCAATGGGTGTATTACCAGATTTAAGTAATTTAACTCCTACTGTTGGACAACAAAATAAGTCATGTATATCTACTGATTCCATAATATCAAGATCTCAACAACTTGGAAATTTCGCAACTATATCGACCAGTCCAACGAGTTTCAACGCACAAGTACAAAATAACATGAATTTTAATGCTTTGAATAATTTTGGACGACAAACTTCACCAACAACAATTCAACCTCATCAAAATACTGAAAATCAACAACACAGCATATTATTCAGGCATGATGGAGGATTTAATACTAGTAAACCTCTTGTACCAAACCCCGCGAAAATCACACGTATGGGTGATTTAACAAATTTGACTTCGGTAAGGATTCTGCAATTTTATTTGAGTTTGGTTGAGTGTTTTCTTCTAATTTTACTGCATCTCTAAATTTTAAGTCGTTAGTAATTGATTGTTAATTAAATTGTTATAATACTGAAGTTGTTATTAATGTTTAATTTGTTGGATTTTAGTAATTAAGTAATAGTTGTTAACAATAAGGTACATCGATTTTTTACAGGTAAGTAGCAGTTCTCCTCCTGCTTTACCGCCAAAAAATGTTCAAATGCAGCCACCACCATTACCTTCAGGAGGCGTACAAAAACATAGGAGACAGTTAACGCCTAATCTTATTGATTTAACGTCTGCGGATGATAAGAATAGTGTTCGCGTTAGTATCTTAGAAGCATTTGATCCGTTAAGTGTTGGAATGGATGACGATCTAGATTCGGTTTTAAGAACTATAAGTCCTGAATTATCTAGTAAGTGAAATATCACGGATTCAAACTTTTATTGTTTACTGTTGTGTGGTAATGATTAGTGAGCTTGTCCACATAAACTTCCAACTTGTACGAACACAAGTTTAAAAAGAGAAATTCCTAGGAAATGGTGTGTAAATCTGTGGACAATAATAACATTTTGAAGGGTAAACCCGCTTCAATTGTGGCGAAGAGATTGACAATATACAGTGGAAGGAAAAGTACTAGGTCCCCTGGAAATGACAGTTTCCTTCTTTGAGGTAGCAAGATTAATCGGTGTCATGAGTTTGAACAGTTTACGGTTTAAAAATCCACGAAGCAACTGAATATTTAGAAATTGACAGGAGAGTTATTCATTCGATCTCGAAAAACCAAATTCGAACAGTTTGTATGAAATACATCTAACGACCTGAGTCAAATCCAATGGTCTCTAAAACAGATTCTAGTAATGACTATTCTAAACTAGACCTTTACGAGACTAATTCAGGACCTACACTAGTGACAGCTTGAATTATTTGTTTTATCATAGAGTTGTACTCGTGGAATTAACGTCATTTGGAATCTTCATTTGTGTAACTTCAATATAATGTGTCTCTAATGTTTGCATGTATCATGCTTTTAACATGTTTTATTAATTTATACATAGCTTTGTAGAGAAAAGTTGACTTCTCTAATTATTCATGTATTATAAATTTGAAATTTGATAGGAAATTGAAATTTGTATCTCCCCGCACACTTGTTGACTCTAGTCTTTATCTCTAGTCCCACCTTAGTCTTTATATTGATAAAATAATTTATTTTAGTAGATGACACCGCCTCTGTATGTGACTCTGTGTACGAGGAATACGATCCGTATGATTTCATTCATCATTATGCCAGTCATTCTTCACCATCTACTGGTGATTCTTTATCTGCTGGAGCTGGTAGTACGACTGGTGCTGGTGTTTCTGCCAGTGGAGCTGCTGGATTTTATAGCGGCAGTATTGGCAGTGGCAGCCAACAAGATCCATTTTACGCTGAGATTGTTAAACGATCAGAAAAGGCGCCGATATCTCCTCCTCCTCCTTTACCTCCCAGGTAATATATTTATGCTTTTTTTAAAAGCTAACTAACAATCTAACAAATGACGTTCTATTTTACTAATTATATCCTACTACTTGTTTCGTCATTTTTATGAGGAATCACGAAAACACAGTATGGAGAGGGCGAGACTTAAGGCTAAAGCCCAAATGAGACTAAGCCTAAATGAGACTTTTTTTATAGGGCTAGAAAGGATGCGAAAATTGTAAGTACTATTAATGGAACTAATAACGAAGACATCCAAATATGGACTACTAGAAAACTATATGATTGTATAAAAATTATCGATAGATGTCGCTCACCTAAAGATGCTGATCTTATCGCTTTTTATATAATGGTTCAAAACTTAAGAAGTATGTAACGAGTTTTAAAAGATTATTTTTTAATTATAAATAAAAATTAGATCAAATTTTAACTCTTCAACCTTGTACTTTGTACTTAACTGCTAACTGACCTGGCCAAATGTCTACATTAGCTTACCAGAAAAAATGTTACCAAGCGGGTGGGGGGATGTCTGTCTGTATTAAGTAACTTTTTATGTACGTGTTTAATTCGATTTGTATATGTACTGAAGTAACCCATTTTGTACTAAATTCAACAAAATTGTTTGTATCCACCATTGCTTATTACGTTCTTTTGGGAATTATAAATAAGTGACGATATATTTTGCTTTAGATATCTATTCTATATCTAAACAAAATACTTGAACATTATTTTAAAACTTTACCATTACACATGCGAGGCTTTTTTTTATTTGTTTATTGTTAGTTGATTATTGTTATTTATTTGTTTATTGTAAAATTTATTATTGTTATTATGATCTACATTGAAGTACAGATTTATTGATTACGGCTTTGCTATGATTTAAAGTTATTAAATCATAGCAAAGCATTAATTTAATTTTTTTGTTCTATTTGCATCAATGCGTATATAATGTACAACCTAAGTTTGTTTATTACGCAACATAATGAACCCTTGTATATCTATGTTGATATGTATAATGCTTGTTGATATATATCAAATTAGTTAGTCAGACTATTGCATGTGCGCAAGTAAGAGTTTTTAATCCAAGTTTAAACGATCAGTCATGTTGCGTTTAACCAATAGGTGATTTAAACTGAGTTCTAGATTTGAATTCTCATCGAAAAACATTTTAAACAGATGCTGAGCGGATTTAATATTGGTGGTGGATTATGTTTGTATGAAATTAATTTTTTTATTATTTCCAATTTCATTTCAATAATCGTTATGGTTATACCAAAACAAAAAGCAGTTACTCATATGTATGAGTTTGCTTATTTTTTATTTGCACTGAAATAAACATACTTGAAAGATGTAGTACTCATGGGCGGTTCCAGGCAGGGGTCATGGTGGCCATGCCCCCCTCCATTTTGAAATGGTTGTTTAATGCTAAACATTGCTTAATTTTAAAGATAGAATCAATAAATTATAGTTGAAAGTTAGGATCCCCCGCCCCCTTCATGGTAGCACTGGAGCCGCCCATTGTATTACTGTTGTACTTAATTCAATAAAATTGTCTGAAACGACAACTGTCTATTGCTGTTCTTTTCGGAATTATAAATATTTGACGAAATCTGTTTGTTTTTCCTCCCATATTTTTAAATATCTAAATTATCTGAAAAATTCAAACAATATTTTAAAATTTTACTATTGCACCTGTCTAGCCTTTTCTCATTTGTTACTACTTTGGCCAAATTTATTATTTTTATTATGATGAACAATCTTAAAACGTATTCTTCATAAGTTTACCCCTACCTCTCCAAAATAAAATACGATTTATGCGAAATAATGAGAATGGGAGGAGTTTATTCCTTTCCCTTGCCAATGATTTCGCCAATGGAACATTGTCATAGTTCTGACCCTTCAAAATTTCTATTTAGTACCCTTATAAAGCAATCTAGATATATAAGAACAATTAGAAAATACAAAAAATAAATTATGTTAAAAAAGAATTTTAATTACTTTTACATAAAATGTTTCATCTTCAGTCACTTTGAAAAAATGAATTTAAACGAAATCATATCCTGTTGAAAATGCTCTGAATTTTATTTTTCTGCCAGTTATAATTTTTCTACCATATCTACAATCAGGCCTATTCCCGATTGCAAAATATCATCAAAATTAAATCTGTTCCGACTATTCATTGTACTCATTTGTTACAGTACTTGTTAGTGATATCACATATTGTTCCTAAATATCAAGTTCATATTTTGTACTAGCTGTTACAGATTGATCCTAGGAATAGATTGTTTCTTTGCCTCAGATGTTCCGACGTACTAGGCTGGTTTGCGACTGACAGCTGTCTAGTATATGTGTCGCTTGATATCGTTGCGTGGGGACGTTCTCGTTCTCGCATGTTTATGTTTTTTGTTTCTATGGTTACGTTGGGTGATTCCACCGCACCGTATATATAAATATGTATACGAACGCGAGAAAAGTAAAGCTTGGCGATCAAAATATTTGGACGCGAGATTGAGATAGGTAGAGATTGGATTGGTATTAATTTATTAAAATATTTTTATTACATATTTGGGGAAAAAAGGAAGTAGGTAAAATAGTTTTATAAATTTCTTAAAATAATTTTTGAAGAAGTAAATGTTGTATTAAGTGAAACAAAACGATCATTTAGGGAACCAGTGTCCAGTACATCCCTAGTTCCAAATTCTCAGAATATAGCAATTACATCTATTAGAAATGAAACTAAACTTTATCAGGGCGTAATAGATTTTGAAATAATCCTTACAACACAATCTCAACCCACAAACTGTACCAAAACGAAACCTCTAATTGGACATCTTTTGGTCTATTGTGCCTTTTATCAGTTTGGGGAATTTGTTTTATGAAGTGTCTTGAAGTCAGTCTTACCGGATTTGGTAAGTTTGAAGGTTTTACTTGGCTGGCAGATTCTATTGTAGTACCACTTGTTTCTAGAATTCTTTTTATTAGCTAAAGTCTGAATGCTAAACATTTTGAGCTTAATTGAGATAAAATGGTGGAACTGTGACGTTTTGATATGTGTTTAAAATTCAAATCTCAAGATATGCTGTTGAAGATTATTCATAAGGTTTCTCGCAGCACATAATTGTGTTTATTCTATTTAAAAGTTTAGTTTGGGATGTTCACAGTTGAAACATTTTTTGGGATGCGGATGAAAGATTCAAATATAATTTGTCAGATAGTACGTTAGGGATGCTTTTATCTTTATTAAAACAAAAACTGTTGAACAAAGACGACAATATACCAGGTTTGCGGTCCTTTTTCTCGAAAACGGTTTTACAACTTTCTTTTTAAATTTCTATATCGAACCGTCTACGAATATTTAAGATAAACAGTGTATTTGACATTTATTGTTCGAAGGTTTTTACGACTAAAAATTCTGAATGTGGAAATTATTTTACTTTAATTATTTTTAGATAAATTAAAATACGATTCTCCTGATACAAATATGGGTTTAGTTATTAGTCCAATGATGGATTATAAATACAAAGAAGGAACAAGCATTAAATTGTATATTTATCCGCACTATGCTGGTGCTGATTCAGCGAAACCACTTACATTTACATGCGATGGTAAAATAATTATTTTACATTATATCATATTTTTACAATAAATGTTTTTATATTTTGTAATCTCAAAAGAATCAGTATCAATGGAAATTTCCCTTTAATACTTAATTGTAAATTCTAAATTATTTGAGATTAATTGTTGTCCTATATGATAACTGGTTTTCCCTGTTTACTCTAAATACAACAGAATACTAGATATTTTTCATTATATTAAAACCAATTACACAAAAACTAAAACTTACTACTAACAGCAGCAGTGGATTGCTAGCTTTAGGTAATATGCTTTAAGCGAAATTCTCCTTTCGTACACACATTCATCCAAATTGGTGTTGCCTATATAACCTTCCCTTGTTCTAGTATATTTAAACATGTACTAATACTTACGACTTTTCAAAAATCAAGAATGGAGTGGCCACAATTGTATTTAGTTTTAAATAGAATTATATTTACTTATGTATTGGTTTTATATTGTTTTGGTTTTTGTATTGTTCTAAATGTAAATATGTTTTTATTATATAATACTTAGTAACGACGAGTGTACAACACGTAACGTTGCAAATAACATTTGATTTGGAGGCTCCATCCGAAGATCAATATACTTTGAAGGTATGGGGTTACAATGAGTATTTAGCTCCAACAACACTGCTGTCACAATACGAATATGTACATAATTGTATCAAATTAGAGGAAGATGTTCAATTGATTTTGATTCCAGATAGATGTGTAGATAAGTCAATGCGACGTACGGTAAGTTCTGATGTAATAATGCTATGTAGATTTTATTGTTTAACACGACGTGTTAAATGTTTGTGCTAGAAACAAGACGATGTTAGAGATAGTGAACTCAAATTGGAGGACATTATTTCAAGTGAACCAAATTCTCCAATTTCTTCAGATCACTTAAAAATTTTACTTGGTGAGTCGTTTTAATAGAACTTTATTTTCGAAAATGAAATATAAAATAAAAAAGAAAACAAAGAATTTTATAATAATAAGAGTTCAATTTTTAATATGTTTTTAAACATTTTTTTGGAAAATTCTCATTTTTTGGTAGAAATTAAAAATAATCCATGTATTTCCTTATATTACAGGGTTATTCAAAAAGAATGAACCGATTTTGTTACCCCATTTTAATAAAGAAAAGTACTACAACACAGCCAAGTCACAAGTATTTTACTCACAATCAACTTTTGTTTCCTGTTTTAATATTTATTAAAACCTTACGTTAAGTGTTTAATGTGGCCACCACCTCGATCATGGGTATCTTTAGTGCGATAAAAGAATTCCTCCTAAGCACTCGTTTTGAAGTTGATCGCCGTGGTTCTTCTATAGATATAATCGCGATACCACACCGAGGATCATAAAACGGAATCTTTTTCATAGGCACGCACTGTGAGAATCTGGTAGACCAAGCACAAAGAGCAAGTATTGGGCTTTTCTTCCGACCAATCCATCGGCGGGACACTTTTTCATTTAATAAAAGCTCGGATCATCAGGTACTTTCATGAATCATGCCCATCTGGTTGAAAAATGAAATAATGTGAATCTGTTTGTAATCAAGATAAGAGCCAGTTTTGGAGCATATCGAGGTTGTTTCCTTCAAAGAAAAAAGAACCTTGTTCTGAAACAAAGCATAGAAAAAGTTCACTTAGGAGAATCTCTTTCATGCTCAAGTGTTTCTTGTGGATGCTCCGTTCCTTAAATTCGCAAATTGCAACGATTAACTGTACGACTCAAATAAATGAAAAGTTGCTTCATAGCTCAAAGTTAAACGTGGAATGAAAGGCGTCTTCTATCGTACGCAGCATCAAGTTGCAAAATTCCATCCGCTTGTTTTTGTCGTTATTGGTACGTACCTGAGCGAGCTGTAGTCTGCATGGTTTCAAATGTAGACGTTTTCCGCTGGCTCCTTTCAAACGTAGCACGGATTCTCGTCATTTGTTCTTGCAAAATTGATGGTCATCCTGGACTTTTTCCTTTACACAGACACCTATTTTCTTGAAATAACCGGGGAGGAAGAGGAGGGATTAATGTCGAATCGCCTTCGTAAAGCACTGTGAGTACCGCATTTGTTTTCGAGAACGCAGAAAGCTTTATGTTGTGGTCTCGCCATTCCGAGGATAAACGAACAACTGAATGTTACCGGAAGAGCAACTGAATGTTAGATAACTCCTGACTCATTTTTTGACGATGCTTGAGAACTGCAGCAATGCGTCATAAAATCGGTCCAATCCTTTTGAATAACCTTGTATTATGACTGGTTTTGTTATGTAAGTATTTTCAGATAACTGCTGATACAAGAAATTCAAGTAGCTACCAACCGTATTATGTATCAATCAATATCAAACTATTTAAATCAATATCTAAAATAAAATCAATATCTTAATAAATACACATTGTTATTTTTAAACACTAAAACCGAATTTAAAATACATATAATCAATTTTCATTTTAGAAACCTTTGAAGGTGAACTGGAAAAAGTTATTGCAGCATCATGTGAGTTGGAAACGAACAAAATTCAAGGTTGCATTCCACATAGTTGTTCATCTGGTGTTATACAATCTGTAAAAATGCTTGTCCAGCTATTAGGTTCATTAGAAACTTTAGAAATTGAAGACGCATTAAAATCCTTTCGAGATTATTGCGATGATATACGTCCACCAGATGTGATTAATATTTTGATTAATTTTATGATCATAGTTGTATTATCATCAATGATTATTTTTAGCCTATTTCACCTTGGATGGGAAAAACTTATACAGAGATAATTCGAGCAAACTGTGATAGAGTTCGAAATGCTGTAAAGGATTTAATAAAAATGTATAGTGAAGCTTTTCGAGTAGATTTTCAAATCATTGGCTACGACGAGAAGAGACTTTGTAAGTGTTTTTGTTAATCATTTATATATTTTTAATTAACTATATCTTAAAATTAAGCAAATGTGTTTCCGCATGAAAACTTTGTACAATTAACTTCGCTAAGTGCATCTAATATATTCTTTTCGCTTTCCGAGTTTGCAACCAAAATTCTCGAATTTTTTAATTCACGTTTTATAATTTATTTTTAAAGGTATTATGTCATGTTACTGTGTGCAGATCGATCACAGAAGAGTTGGGAAATTTTAGGGGATTGATAGAACCTTATGTACTGTATCCTACAAACTTTGTTCTATTGATCCAGGTTTAGAGCAAAGGAAAATATTGAGAATTTTCAAACTAAACTATAATTTTCTATAAAGCCATTTTGTTCACAGTCCTTAAACTGTGTTTCGTAAAACTTTGTTTCGTTGATCCAGCTTCAACACAAAGAAAAATATTGGCAATAGAAAACTAAATTTATAACTAATCTATCTATAGAAAACTAAATTTTCTATAGAGCCGTTTTGTTCACAAGTCTTAATCATACTATCCTACAGGATTCGTAGAGCCTTATCTCCTGTATCCTATAAAATTTGTTTCGTTGATCCAGCTTTAATACAAAGAAAATATTGGGAATTTTCATAAACTAAATTTTCTATAGGGCCGTTTTGTTCACAACCCTTAAACATACTATCCCATGCGATTCGTAGAGCCTTATGCCCTGTATCCTATAAACTTTGTTTCGTTGATCTAGCTTTAATACAAAGAAAAATATTGGCAATTTTCAAAATAAACTAACTCTTCTATAAGCCCGTTTTGTTCACAACCCTTAATCATACTATCCTATGGGATTCGTAGAGCCTTATGTCCTGTATCCTAGAAACTGTTTCGTTGATCTAGCTTTAAAAAAAATATTGACCATTTTCAAAATAAATTACATGTTCTATAGGCCCGTTTTGTTCACAATCCTTAATCATACTATCCTATTGGATTCGTAGATTCTTATGTCCTGTATCCTACAAATTTTGTTTCGTTGATCCAGCATATCAGGAAGGGATATATTAACATTTTTCACTTACGGACATTTTGGCAGCCATAGAATCAACTCCAACCGAGCAAAATGCATCTATTCGGGTTAAAGGCTGTCTTAAGGGGCTGTCGTAGGGATGCGCAAATGGCATTTTTGAAAGCTTCACCTTTCGTTTCGGGACACATAGGGGTTCCATTAAATGGTAAATCCTCAACATCTGAAGACATGTTTACTTACCTGAAGTCAGGTAATTCGTGTATTGACGTATAACATCGGTATCGTTTATCTTCGTGCTTTATTGGTCGCGGGTATCTTAGACTTCGTATATCATCGTTTATCTTCGCGCATCATCGGCTTCGTATTTCATCGTTTAACTTCATGTATCATCGCCCTTGGGTACCATCGTTTAACTTCGTGTATCATCGGCTTCAGGGTCATCGTTAAGTCTCATTATTGCGTTTACTCGCGTTGCATAATACATAACCTCACATCATCAGCTGATCGATTTGGCGGCCATCTTGATAATCGTTATAATTTGAATTCAGATTTCAAGTTTTACGCGCCTCACCTGTGGGTGGAGCTACACCACGTGTTTTAACTTGACCATGTGTTTTTTGTTTACAAACACATGCTTTATTTAAGTCGGCGGTCATCTTGGATTGCGCAATAATTAAGTTATATTGCGCACTATCTAACCAGTATTGCATAATAATTATCATTTGAATGTGTTAGTGTTGGAGTAGTAGTGGGGGTGGAGTTCGCTATGGTGGAGTTTCCTGGTGGGGGTGTAACTCAATTGTGGTAGGCCATATTTTATTTACTCAAATGAGTTGGGTTATTTGACCCCTGACGACTTTTCTCGTAATCCAAAAGACTTGTGTTAT
>WYDF02000530.1:0-14152 GCA_009867245.2 Adranes taylori
TATAGGTGTTTGGGTGTGTGTGTGTGTGTGTGAGTCTGTGATGAGTACTTGTTTGAGGGTTATATCTGGTGTGGTAGGCTTTTCAGTTCTCCAACATTTCGCCAAAGTCACAACCGGCATTGTCGAGGCTTAGAGAAGATCTTATATTATGTGATGCGTTTAGCGTACGATCTTAGTATTATACATTCTGAGTTAGCGCTTGTCACACCTGCTACTGTGACGTATGTGGTGTCTACACAAATGTTCGATGGTGGTCGTACACTGAGTGGTTAAGTGGATGCTGATGGTGGTCGTATCGTGGATGCATTTTTTTCTGGTCTGTGGTTGATGTGATATCTTTGTTGTTTATTTTCACGCTTTCTTTTTTAATATATAATATATTTTATAATAAATGCGCTGAAAACTATATTAAAACAAAACTACTTTCAGTACAATAATAAATTTTATGAACTGAAAAATTATCTTATTACCGGTTCACCTCTGTCAGGAATACTAAGCGAAAGTTTCCTACAACAATACGAACAAAAAATCTTAGATGAATTAAGTAAACACATAACAGTAACAAACTGGATCAGATATGTTGATGATATACTATGTGTAATAAATGACAACATGGAAATCAATGAATAAAAACTAAGAAATATATTTAATAACATCCACAACAATGTGAAATTGGCAATAGAAGCAGAAACTATCAAGAAACTAAACTACCTGTATATCGAAATAACAAAATATAAAGACAAATTGGAATACAACATATTCAGAAAAACAACATATGAACATTATAAACGCATCAAATCACCCAACAGCACATAAACATGGAACATTAAGATCATTTTTAAAAAACGAAAGTCAATACCACAAAGAATAGAAAATCATGAGAAGGAAAAACAGAAAATAATAGAAATCGGTCAAATAAACGGATATTCCAAAACAGAAATAAGAAAAATTTATAATAATATTATGAAACCAAAACCATCAAGAAATAACGAAAACATTGAAACCCAAAAATATATAACATTCACCTATACGGGTAAAGATACATATAAATTATTTTTTCCGGAGTAGTCCATTCAGAAATGAAATGAATCTTAACCTAAGATTGTAAACATATCAACATGTACAAATGAAAGGTAGGCAGTATGAGTAGGCAGTATGAGCCATTTCAAGTTATGTAAATGGCTCATACTGTCCCAATAAACACAAATTACCATTTTGCAAAACTGTTAACAGAATAGAATATACTGGACCCACTATTAGTAGAATAAACTTTGAAATAATTCACCGACATTTATTAGATTGAGTAAAATAAATTAGATAAAGTAGAACTTAATAATGAAATGATTTTGATTTCCTCGCATAACATGCAACCATATAGCATGCACAACATTAGTAAGTTTCATACTTTCTGGAAAACTGATTGAGTATTACTGGTGTAAACCATAATTAATGACTTGAGCTCCACTCAAACGAGAGCTTTATCCGTACACTGTTAACTCATTTTGATGTTAACAAATTGCTTGTTAAAGTTAATTCTTTGGAAAAACCCGCGAGTATGGTACTAAAATTTTTAGCGTTGTCAGCTTTCCAACATGATGAATAGTTTGTGTTCTTATTTCTCCTTGTTTTCTTTTGTAATATAGTACAATATTTCATTTGGAAACAAAGCTAAAATTGTTGAAAGCAGTAATATAAAATAAAACCAAACGTTTAGGTAACATGCATATGAAAACACTATTAGTGAGATAAGTTTCCAAGTATATGCTATACATTTCAAAGTTATTAAGTCTGAACTATTTACATAAAGCAATCATTATAAGTGTAACATATTATGGAAAGTTCTTAAAGACAAGTTCGACGTATTTCGTTATAAAACTTCACGGAACATAGTTTAGAACAGCATATTTCCAAATTCATACAATAAAGCCTTTACTTTGAGCAAATTGCATAAAACAGAAAAATATTATACATGGTGTTTTTATGCCGAATAATATTGTCACGTCCCAGTTTTAGGGGTACTGACGTGAGGTTTTTAAAGAGTACCAGAACCTTCTGGAATTTATTAAATCTTATCGGGGTCAAATTAAAGAAGTCATTTTGATTTAATAAAATATAATGATTATCAAAATATGGTAACGATAAGAATTAATCAACGTATTAAATTCAAGAGATTCTCCTGTAGAGATTTTGAATAGGTTAATTCTTAAAGGGAAAAATGTTTAAACGATTATAAATCAGTAAATCAATCAATTCTAACTAAGATTCTCATTGAATTCATTCTCAAAGGAATAAATCCGTTTTCACGTCTGGTTCAACTTTTCAATTGTGTTCGTATAAACAAGCTCTGCCGAAGTTGCAGCCAGCAGCTGTATAATACTATTGTATTTTCTTCGCGAATTAGAAGATATATAAAGAATAACCTTCTAATTAATTGAAAAGAAATACTGTATCTGCCGAAGAGCACAAATCATGCTCGCACCTAGCCACATAAGAATGTGCTCTGTTCTTTAACCATACAATATATAGTCAATGCTGAAATGGGCCTGGTTTACAGCTTTTATTGTGTTTTATCAATTAGTAAACACCTAACGCAAGATTCAAGTAATTAAAAATCGCTTTCAAACAATCGCATTTAAAATGTCTGATGTTTCAATTTAAGTTGAATCTTTTGATTTGACTAAAGAAGCTAAACAATTTTCAGTACATTGTCAATGTTCTTACATGGCTAATTTTTGTTTTATAACAACCTAACAAAATAAATTTTTCTTAAATGTTAATAAATCATTTTCATGTTTAAGATGAATCTTTATGCAAGTTTAATATCCCTTTTATCTTTAGCTTTTATCCCTATTAGTATTTTTGGCAGCAGAATAAACTGATACTTATTATGCTAACACTTTATTAAATGAATGGTCTGTACTTGCTAATTTAAGCTTGACTCTTGGTATTAAACAGACAAGGGTCTATAATTTAATGTTATTTAGTTGCGCCAAATTCGTCTATTACATCCTAGTTCTACCTTTACTTTGAATCCCGAAATAAATTAGGTGTGTTTTTGTAAGGAATAGTAGTCTGCGGTTAAGTGCAATGTTATTTAACATATATATGGCTGATTTTGAAATGCTATTAAGGACAATCATGGTGAGTGAAATTAAAGAGTGAAAAGGTTTGGTCTCTGAGTTACGCTGACGATTTTGTCTGAATGGCGAACCGAAGAGAAGAAATGCTAGAAATGATAGAGAGAGTAAAGAGATATATGGATAAAAGAGGATTGGAAATGAATATAGGAAAGACAAAAGTGATGGTATGTAAGAAGGCAGACCGGAATAGCAAAAAGTTAGATTTTAGATAGATGGATAGAAAATAGAGCTGGTTAAAAAATATAAATATTTAGGATACATGTTAACGCAAAGTGCATCATGTAAAGAACATGTTAAAATCGTGTCTAAAAAAAGCTAGATCGGCTATGGAAAGAACGACGTGTGTATGTGAGAGAAAGTGTAGTGAATCTGTGAAAGTGAGGACAATGATTCTAGATGAGTGTATAAGAAGTATAATGATGTGTGAGGTAGCAGTATGGGCTGTATGTGAAAGAGAAGAAATATAGAGGAAGCAATTAGTATGCTTGGAACCGACGAGTTGATAATTCTACGCCGAGAGAGATTGTATTGCAAGAGTTTAATAGATATAAGTGTTGGGTAACATGATTTAAGCAGGTGGTAAGAGTGTGTAACAATGTACGGTTTGTGAGTAAAAAGAAAGCATATAAAAGGATAAGGCAGATGGTGTTCATTGAACAAATGGTGTGATAAGATAGTAGAAGGAGAAAATATGGAAAATAAGGCAGAAGAAAGGATGTGGAGAAGCAAGAGCGGAATTAAAGAATGATAAAAATGAAATATAATGGTAAGAATAAGTGGAAGGAGGGATGCCCAGAATATTTACTGTCTGAAATGACTATAGATGATAAAAGATTGAGTGCGAGATTTAGATCTGGAAGTGAGGAATGACGTAACAGGTATTGTATGAGAAGAATTGAAATATTATGTTGTAAAGAAGATGAAAGATGGGACCACTGGGTGAAAGAATGTGAGGGGTTGGTGTGTTGTGAGAATAAAAGAGAATGTGCGTAGAACTGGAGTTTATGTTTGGGAGAGAGTGGTAAGGGCATAGATATATTGAAAAATTAAAGTGGGGATTAAAACAAAGCAAAAACAATAATTTCTGATGAATTTTTTGCTCTTTGTTCCAGGGAAGGGAATAATAAAAGTTTTTCCTTTGTTTATGGTACATTACTTTTATTTGCAATTTTTTTGTATACAATTGTAAACATAAATATGTAATTTTTGATATGCTAATAAAGATTTTTTCTATTCTATTCTAATAGTCTGTAAAAGCTAGCTTAATTCCATGTCACACCATTTTGCACATGACAATGTACTGAGTAAACATGTTTTTAGTTACAGTGTACTTAATTATTTATTGACTTTAGTTGATTTTGCACGAAATAATTATTAGTAAATTAATATAAAATCTTACATTCTAGTGTGACACTATACTGCAATGTTCAAAGACCCTATGTGTGAATTTTACTCAAGAACTATTTAATATAACGATAAAAATCTCGTACTTCTGAACTCTATGACAATCTATTGTAGAATCTCCATAGCCAACGTTCAAAATGATCCTTTATAGACTCGACTCGAATGCCGACCTAAGCGGAGCCCCTAGAGTAGAACTGCGTAAAATTATTTGATCGTGAACTAGTCCTTCCGTGAACTAGTCTCGAGAATAATTTGACTGTAAGCTTCTACTTTCTATTTTAATTCACTTTTAATTAGAATATAATAACTTATAATAAACTAAGTTAATACGCTTGAATTTATATTTAAAGCATTCCTTTATTTTCTTAGTACGTGATAATATCACTATTGTAAAAACTTATAATATAGAAAGAGCAATTTCTACCTTCAACTTAAAGAGTCTACATTGAATTGTAGGTACAATTGTTGCTTAAATATTAATATTGAAGACAAGGTGAATGCTAAGTAAATCCAAATAGTAGGCTCCAAAAATGTAAATCCAAAAAGGGGAGTACAATCGCCTCCTTTGGCTACAAAGCTTATATAAAATCAATGAAAAATTTCTTAATAGTGATAGTTATTATCGGATTATTTTACTACATGTAAAGTAATCAAATAATTAATTAACGTATATATAATCCTCTAATATAAATTAATTAATCAAATTTAATTCAATATTGTATAATTTTATAACGAGAGAAAAAATGCAGAGTTTTATCTGCAATGAATCAATGAATATCCGCATGAAAAGGAGCGAAAGCCAGAAATTCCACATACATTCAAAAACCTGTCGGGCGTGAAAGCGGTGTTTCGCGTTGCCTGGTACGGAAAGCGCGAAAGACGCTATACATACAACAGACAGTGGTTGCGATCGATGTCTACAGACATACATGTACATTGAAAAGCAAGACTCTTCATTTCATACAACTAGGACAAGGAAATTTAGATCTATAAAGGAAATCATCCATAATTATCAATACTAACGAGTTATTATCATTGTTTCGGTAAGGAACCAGTTGTTTCAGTCATACATCATCGTAAAGGGCATTTCTAACGGGTTTTATGTATACATACTAGTTACAACTACATTTCCATAGAAAAAGCATTCTTCCGTACAAAAGTAAAACAAGGATATGTGCTTGCACCCACCGCTACCTGCAAAAAAATGTTGTATCATCAAGCTAGAAACAAGTTCATGCGTATATGTACATCGATATTCTACATATAGTAAATGGCACGAACATGCACCGAAACCGTTAATTTTGCATATAAGCACATTTTTGTTTATTATTATGCTCATTAAGAAAGCATAAGAGGCGCTACCACTTCTACATTACCTACCACTTCTACATTTCATTCCGATTACATAGCAACTTATGATATCGTACAGTTTAAACATGGATGCAATGCAATTTTGCTCTTCAAAATTCGTAGTTTATGAAGGATCGATTTTTATTGGTCGAAGGTGCAGCCTTGCTAAAGTTTTGTAGTGGAAGTTCCTTTCAAGCCTCGCCTTCTTTGAGGCGAGCAGTGTAATGTCACGGCGAAGCCGATCTGTCGGAAGCAACTTCCTTCACCAGAGAATCTGTATAAAAGGAGCCCTTCAAGCTAGCTTTCCTGACATTTTTGGGTCTGACGCTTGTTGATGTTGAGTGATCGTTGTCGCACACTTTAACAGGAGGAATTCGCCATTAGGTAGGTAAGCCTATTCATGTAGAGCGAGCATAATTCGCACTTGTGAATCTGCATAGCATAGAAGTAAACGCCACCAACGAAAACGCTTATTTGTTTACATTAAATTCAAACAGTAATTATCAAAGTTCTATACATCGAGTCAAATATATACAAACTATATTATTAAACCTTTCGGCAGAATCTTTCGCTTTCTTATCGTCATCTCCATCATCTAATCTTTAATGCTTCTATTTTTCACTCATAACGATATTTCACTCCACTTCCCTTATATCTACGTCATTCAATGAGAAAACGAGGAGGCCAGAAGCAGAAGAAGATGGACGCCAAATGTCTGGCGTATCAAATGAGTAGAGGTGAAGGCGACAGAACACCCGAGCGACTTATCAAACAGCGAGTTTTTACCCAACACTGATAACCTCATGCACGAGCATCCTACATGTTACAAAAATTGAATAAATTATAAAGCAGTATGGTAGTGAAAGAGAAGTAAACAAGTTACGATCCTGCTTTGAATTCGTCTGTAACAACAATAGTGATTATTTGATGTTAATAAATCTGAACATAACAATCAAGCTAATATAGCTAAATACAGACTTTTTGACTAACTGTATGTTCATATATGTTGATCGCTCAAAGGCTAAATTGGCTTTTACCTTATGAAGTGAATGAGGATATTTGTGGAGATCTTTCGTTCAGCGAATTAGGGCTACAAACATATCTAGTATTATATAATTATTAAATTATAATTTAAATAATTATAGTTTGACTAAAATAATAATTTTGATTTATTTGCATAATTTATTTAAAACACCATTTATGTGTTGACATTAAAAATAATGATATATTTTCAATTAAAGTAAGACACCATTTAAACGTAAATTATTTTAAACATAAATTCTTATTAAGTACTTACTACTTAGTGAGTAACATCAGGTCATATCTTTTGTTTCTATGAATGTGAAATTGTCGTTTTACAAATTTAACAAACGAAGCATAAGTTGATATAAATTATCTTTTTGGAATGGATGGTGAAAATGTAGAAAGGGTGTCTAAAGATAAAATAATGAAAAGGAATTGTTGAAGCGGATGGAAGAAGGAAATCTGGAAGTAGCGAATGGAAGTGGTTGACAGAGATTGAATGGTAAGTTACCATATAGGTGGGAGATCAGTGATAGATTATTTAATAGTGAATGACAAGCCGATAGAATCTTTAGAATGTATGGTAGTAGGTGATAAAATAGAGTCCGTTTACTTTCCGTTAGAGATGGAATGGAAGATATGCAGGGAAATAGAGGAGATGAATGGAGAAAAAATTATAGTACTAAGGGATTCGTACATATAGAATAATATTAAGTGTAAAAAATATAGAGCGAGTAGGAGAGGTGGAATAAGGGAAAGTTAATAGAATGAAGGGAATGATGGAGATGATGAAAAAGAACTTGAGAAAAAGAGAAAATATAGTTACAAGCAAGATCAAATGTATAGGATATTGCACGGTGAATGTGTGAAAGGAAGAGCAAAGGGAGGGATTATCACTGGGGTGAGGAAAGGAATACAGGAAATGAAGGTACAAGGAATTGGCTTGGAAGGAGCATGTGAGAGGATGATTATAGCGGGGAAAAAAGATAATGTTTATGATCATTAACGTAATTAGAGAGTGGGACAGAGTCGTAAGAAAGATTAGTGATTGGATGAGAGTAAATAATGGTGCATGGGATATGTTGATATTGATGGGTGATTGGAACGTAAGGATAGGAGAATATGGAGGAAGATGCATCGGCGCTGGTTTTGTCGAGAGAAAATCAAAAGATAAGGTGAAGAATATGGAAGGAAAGGGATTTATAGATTGGATAGAAGATGAAGGTTTGAATGTAAGAAATGGATGCACTGAGAGGAATTGGGAGGTAAAGGGGACATTTAATGGACACGGGGAGGGCGGGATCGGTGGTAGATTACGTGGTGATGGATGAAAATGCAAATGAAAATGATTGAGAAAGTAACCTAGGAGGAGATAAACAACATTGAAGAGGTAGAGATTGCGATAAAAAAAGATTGAGTAAGAGGAGAGTTAGAAAAGGAAGAAAAAGATACAAAATCTCCTGCATAGTCGATGAGGAGGTGATGCTTAGAAAAAGATAGTTAGGGAGACTATGAGGAACGTGAGGAAACAGGAAGCAAGTTGGGATGATTACAGGAAGGTTAGGAAGGAATGGCAAGAAGAAGCAGGGAAAGCAAAAGGACAGAGGAGAAGAAAAGAAGAAGAAGAGATAGAAAAAATAAGCGGTGAAAGTGAGTTATGGTTATTTAAGAAGAAAAGGATGCGTAGGAAAACTTAGAAGAGTGAGTATATGCGTGAAGTTTGGAAGGGTGGGAAGACAGATGTAAAAATGAAGTGAAGGTAGGAAATTAAGAGGAAATTGGAAGAGGTATATATAGGATGAAAGAGAGTTGTAAGAATGTAGATGAAGGAAGTATGGAGGAGGATGTGGTAACGGAGGAGATTAGTGTGGAGGAGGTGAGAAGAGAAATAAAAAAGATGAGCGAAGGTGGATTGGCGGGACCTGATAGGATGCCAGTGGGTGTGTGGGAATGTTTGAATGAAAAAGGTTTGATTGCTCTAGTAAGAGGGATGAATAAAGTGTGGAAAGGTGAAGTTGGTGTGCCTGAGGAGTGGATCAGAGGGGAAATGGTGTCTGTGTATACGAGAGGGAATTGAATGGAAGTTGAGAGTTATAGGGGTGTGACAGTTATGGATGGAATATATAGACTGTTTGTGAGGGTGATGAATAGGAAGTTGGAGGACGAAGTAAAAATGAAAACTATTCTTTCGGAAACGCAGAATGGATTTATCAAGAGTAGAGGAACAGTAGATAATATAGCCATTCTAAATTCTGCGATAAATAAGGAGTTAGCTAAAAAAATTATATTTATTATTTGTGGATTTGAAAGCGGCTTTTGACATGATTGTAAGAGAGAGATTGTGGGTAAGAATGGAGCAGATAGGGGTAACAAAGGGAATGGTGAGAATGGTAAATAGTATGTATGAAGGTACAAAAGTGAGAGTTAGAGTGAACGGTAAAGTGTCAGCATGGTTTGAAACGTACATAGGTATGAGGCAAGGGTGTCCACTGAGCGCGACGCTTTTCGATATGTACCTAGCGAATCTTGAGGGGGTATTGAGAAAGGGCCACGCGGGCGGAATTGAGGTAGGAAATAAGAAGGTATGGTCTCTAACATATGCTGACGACATTGTGTGTATGGCAGAGAGAAAGGAATAAATGGATGAAGTTATTGAAAGAATGAATAGATATATGGAGAGGAGATGTTTAATAGTAAATGTGGAGAAAACAAAAATGATGGTTTGCAAGAACGGAGGGAGAGGATGTAGGAAGGATGTGTTTAGTGTAAGGGGATGTAAAATTGAAATAGTGAAGAACATCGACTATTAAGGATTTACAATGACTCAAACGGGAAATTTGAGAGAGCATATGGAGGAAGTTACTAGAAAAGCAAGAGCAGATATGGAAAGTATGAGGATAGAATGGAAGAGAATGTTTGGGGATTCGGTCAGGATGAGGTTAAGGATAATGAAGGTATGCATAAATAGGTGGTGACGGATGAGAATGAGAGATTAGTGAAGGAGGTGTATAAAGGAGGAATGATGAAGGTAAGGAAAGATGATTGGAATAATGAATGGATTAAAAAAACAACAAAGGTAAATGAGCGTCTAGGATGGCCAAAATATAGATGATGGGAGGAGATGGTAAGAGGTGAGGAGGGTATACATGAAGCGATTGAAAGGATGAAAGATAGTAAAGGCAAGAAAGGGAAGAAATGTTTAGAAATAGTAGATATAATAAGAGATATAGGTATATAATAAATGAGGATGGAATAGGTGGTTATTTGGTATTAGTGTTAAGTATGTATGAAAAATGTATGATAGCGAGGTTTAGGTGTAGAAATGAAGAGGGGGGGGGGGATAAGTTCTGGAGGAGAGAGGAACAAAGATTATGTAGAGTATGTGGGAGAGAAGAAGAAAAATGAATGTACTGGATAAGGGAATGTGATGGAATGAATTAGAGCGAGGGAGAAAGAGAATTTGGGGAGTACTTACTCATGCAGGAAGTAAACTTATCAGTCTATAGTTTTTGAAAATAATTTTTTTTTTCTACAAAGGTTACACAAGTGCGATTTTAAAATTATCTGGGCAGATACCTGTTTTAATTGAAGAGTAAATTAGGTAACAATAAATTCACTACACTGTTTTATAATTAGTAACTGAATTTGATCTATACAACAATTTTTAGATTTTTTTTAATTTTTTACCGTATTAATAATATCAGATTTAGATATTTCTCAAAATAACTTTTGGCTGGTTCAGGGTTGAAATTCAGTGATGGTTGTGAATTGTTTTTTAACTTAGACATTATATTTGTGGCTACATTTATGAAATAGTCATTAAAATCATTGGCTAGAACACTGTTATATTCTGTTTTCGGTAAAGTATAGTTTTTACTATTTTTACCTGTCAATTGATTGACAATTGATTGACCAAGTTGTTTTAATTTTACTATCAGAATTCTTTATTAAATTTGAAAAGTATTTCGTATTATTATATTGAAACAATTGATTACCGTAAATGCGGTGAATCGGGATAATTTAGGAGGTTTTTCAAGCCGCTTTCGGCGGCAGATTTTTTTTCGATCTGTCATAATTTTATCATGTGACCATACCTTTAGTGCGTCCACAGCATAATTTATTATTGGGGCACTCATACCCCAATAATATATTTTCATGTATTTATATGTGTTCCAATTCTGTAGTGAATTGGATAACAGGTGAATTGGGACAGTCGTGTATTTCTCAGTGTCTCCCTTTCAAACGTCTACAGGTGTGAAAAGGGACTTTAATAAAAATTTTAGTAATTAAGATTTAAATAATAAAATAATAACCAAATAAAAATATTTTTTATTCATTGAACCAACTTAAAACATTTTTTTTCAACATTTTTGTTTAACTTCTATTAAAAAACCTAGCTCTGTAAATTTGGGTGAAATGTGTACAGGTCCCTTCGTTCAGTAGGCGGCGATAATTTTTGAATAACATCAGTGTTGGAACTCCGACACATCTGCCACATTGGGGAAAATAAATATTTTCTCGCACTTACTTGATTCTCAAAAATGTCCCCACGTATTTTTCTTGATTAATTTCTACAATCTTTCCAATAAAAAATCCTACAATCTTTTCAATCAATAAAATATTTGATCCCCGTGTCAAACTGAAATTTTACCATCACCAAGTACTCTTTTTCAAGAAGTTTCTCCTCAGAATGGTGGGTAGAATCTGCAAAGTCCTCAGTATGTTGTGCTGATTGTGATAACCAGCATAGGCCGGCCTCTTTCAAATCTGTATCACTTACTGAACTTTCATCCTCTCTAAGTTCCGCCACAGTAACATTACGGCCAGCAGGCAGTTTTAGTCCTTTTTTTTCTTCCCCTATTTAACTCGCCACTCTCTGTCCTATATCACATTTATTTCAAAAAAGATGTCAAACTGTCATCAGCGTTAAGGGCAGCGGTATTATCTGATCTGCTTCCACACCAGAGCTTTCAAGTGGCAAGCTCTGTAACACTTTCTGGACGTTTAAAGGATATATCCCCGTTTTCTCGAAAACCAGATTGTATTAGGTTTAATTAATTCTAATGTTTTTTTTCATAAGTATTTCGTAAGTATTTTTGTCAAAAGATGCATTACTGCCTTTACTTTTTGATTTGTGACTTTCTAGAACTTGTCAGCAGTTCATTTTTAGCGGCATGAAGAAGGAAACGTCTAACGGCTGCGTGAGATGCGTGGAGTTATGTGGGAGGAATGCAAAACTTAATATCATTCTTTTCTGATAGGCGCACTACCTCAAAGGAGAGATGTGAACTAAGATTGTCACCAATCAGCGCGTATTTCCAGGAAAATGTCGACAGTATGGGATTACAACTTTTTAGAACCAATCCAAAAACATAACAGATACACTAGCTTTGCTAGAATTCATTATGCGCTCGTGATACTTGCATCCCCTTTTAAATATCATTTTACGCTTGTCGGGGTCATCAGATAAAGCGGATTCATCATAATTTATCTGAAGGTGAGGCGGTATATCTTTACTTGTTTCCTCTAGCTCTATGAAATAATTTTTTATTGTAGTTGGGGAAACTTCCGCCCGGCTTCTTTTAATATTTTGGCAAAGCAAATATTTTGTTGGGATAGGGTATCTTTATGTCTTTTTATAAAGTCCAATGCCCACCCCACACTAGGTATGTTATCTTTAATTGTCGGATGGTCATACCTTTCCTATGCAAATGATATTTTATGAAGCAGCTTAAATTGATTTGGCTTGGCCAGTGCGTCCCCTTTGTAATGTCTCGGCATTGCAAACTACATAACAAATTATACAAATATAATTTAGCCTTGTCCCTATTCACTTCTCTTTATCATACCTATGCAAATTGATTATCATTCAGTACGTAATAAACAGAGATACAAAAATTTGCTTCAACTAATCTTGAAACCCAATCCAAACGCCGATTGTAATAATTGTTTTTTGGTATACTTTGATCATTTTTGGTGAATTTTAGTTATCGATAAAGATATACAAATTTCCAAGACTGACTTAAAACGCCAGTGGCGTAGCCTGGAATTTTTCGAGGGGGGTGCTGAAAATTTTATTACAAAAACTAGAAGTAACACTAGAACATTTTTTTAAATCTTTTATTAAAAATAGCATTACATTGCAATTGCAAATACATAGGGAAGTATATTGATCACAATACGCAACCTACATAAATTCAAAATGAAGGATATGAATTCTAAGGATTGTATTTGGCATGATGCTATGCAAGATACAATTATGCTTTGCACATAACCAGTCAAGTTTAAATGTTTCAAAGCTAAGTTCTTTCGTAATGTATGCCAGAAAAATAAAGAAGAATGAGTGTAATTATTTAAAGTTGGTCATTCTCCTGCCAAAGCTTTAGAAACTACTAAAACTGATAATTTTTTAAACATGGATATTTAAGAGTTTCCTTCTAACTCCCATTCCTCTCAAATCCTCCTCTACGTTATACAACCACCTGACTCTTGCTTTTCCCGTAATACGCGGCCCTCCTGGTTTCCCAGTGAAGACATTCTTTCCCATCCAATTCTCCGTCATCTTTGCTCAAATTTTTCTTATTGCCATCATTTATATAAGACAGTTTTCTGTGAAATATGGATCTTCAAAAGATTGTTTTGAAATACTTATATATAAACGTCTAGTTTTGTCCGTCTGTCTGTCCATCTGTCTGGAACGCTTTTGATACTTATTATATCATGAGTTTGTTGTCACGTTTAGTTTACATTCAATAGTGGCGTGCATTTAATTTTTTTTATTATGTTAGATTATATTATATAACTTAATTTTCTACTTTACTGTGTGCACCAATAAAATCAAAAAAACCCATAAATTTCAAGATAGACGCCTAGTTTCTTACTATTAATAAAAGAATTCAAGTATATAAATAAACGTCTAGCTTTGTCCCGTCTGTCTGTCGGTCTGTCTGGAACGCTTTTGATACTTATATATAAACGTCTAACCTTGTCTGTCCGTTTGTCTGGAACGCTTTTGACCCAAGTTGACCCAAGTTCACCCAAGTTGACCCAAGTGAACCCAAGTTGAGCCATATTTCTTTGGGTTACGGAAAACACCGGTAGGAGCCAAATAACCCAAGTTTTTTGGGTTACAAAAAAGTTAGTAGGGGTCAAATAACACAACTCCCATGGGTTAAAAAAAGGTAGGGGTCAAATAACCCAACTTCTTTGGGTTATGGAAAAATGAAGGTAGGGTA
>WYDF02000541.1:0-14152 GCA_009867245.2 Adranes taylori
GCCCGTGCATCCGACAGTGTGGGATTTTTACCCTAACTAAAAAACCACTCCCTGTTGGGATTGTATATTGTTGGGAGTTTATATCATTGCTTATAATCATTGCTTTTTGTGCTATTTATATCTTCTTTACTAAATCGTAAACCCATTATAATTTTTTTATCTCTCATCTTATAACAATTTGCTCTCCTTGAAAATTCACTGGACGACTGCTTGGTCAACGATCGTCAACGTAATACCATCAATATGGCGTGTGTTTAATGATAAATATAAAATATTTTTTAGATTAATACTTATCTTATAACCTGGTTCCACATTCGGAGAAATTTCAAAGAGGGTGTGCGATAAATATTCATTATAGTATGCTGATGACGTTAAATTACATTCAACGCCAATAGTAGTAATATTAACAATTTTAACAGGCTGATCAGATTGATATAGTCGATCTTTTTATACATTTTTTCAGAGAATCCCAACACTACACCAAGAGAATTGGGTACTTTAAAATTTATATCATATTTTGATTTAAGTTCACACTTTAATGTATTACTGTTTGACTTCAAAGATAATAATTCCACCAAGTGCTCCTCCATATGTTTATCCTTCTTATGGAATTTTTCTAAAAGCTGTTTTTGTAGATATGTTTCAATATCGGTAATTTCATAAAATCCAGTTGGAATTTTAATTAAGGTGTTATGGGTGACAACAGAATTATTGTTTTTCTTCAATATTAGGAACAGAATTCCATGTTTGAAAACTTATTAAACTATACAGTACGACGCGTTATTATTTAAATCAATAGGTGGATAGTATTGTGTAGACAATACGTATAAATGATCTTTTAATGTGAAAGTCTGAGACATGATTAATAAATTTTTATTTACAGTCAATCTATTTATATAAAGCATCTAAACATAAATGACCACAATTATATTGGATATTACAACCTCGCAGATAATTGACTAATTCCATAGGCGGGGGCAAATTTCCAAAACTATCGAAATAATAAACTTTGTTACCAATTTGCTTGTAGCAAACCTAATGACTTCCGCTTTGATTTGAAGTATTTAAATTTATTATAGCTTTTTCATGTTGCCATGGTTTTAAATGTAAAGTATCGCGTATAAATATACCACGAAAATTTTTAAGTTTAGCTCCAAATTTTATTAAATCTAAATTAGTCAATGCGCTACAAGGTAGATTTAAAAGTTTTTTTGAACTCAAATATAAACCTATTCCTTTCCTATATGGTTTAAGATAAAGTCCATTTCCAGTTCTACTTAGAAGTTTTGCTTCCATGATTTGGTTATATCTATTAGCTTCTTCTAAATTTTTTCGAGCGGCTTTAGCATCATTCACAACTTTTGCAAAACCAGCGGCACCACCTGCCAATTAACCAAGTGCACTAAATCCAGCAAATAACGGTATTAAGGGTAAAAAAAACCTGCTGTTTTAGGTAGTGGAATTATTCGCGGAGTTCGTATATTTTGCTTACGACCAGCTTCTTGTAGAGCGATTTTGCAGCTTCTAATGCTACCTGAGATCGATCTTCAATTGTGCCTTTGGGTTTCCTAAATTTTATTAATGCGTCCTTTGCCTTCTTGACTACACCACTGCGTAGAGTCACTTTTTTACATTTTTTCTTGCACTCCATACCAAATTTGCGTTTAATTTTCATTCCTCCAGTTACTAGTAATGCTGCTCCTTAGCTCTAAACCTTTCGAAAGCTTTTTTCTATAAAATTTGATCCGCTTTATGTCTATTTTCTAAATCTTTACTTTGTGAATATGCAATATCGTGTTCATATAGATATATATATATATATATATATATATATAAATCACGTTGAAGGAGACATGTGTTTCCAACAATTCAAGACTATGGCTAGTAATTGCTGGAATGATAATTTTGGGTTTTTGGTCATATGCAAAAAACATTACTTAAAGAATGGTCGTTATTGAAATGGGTTTGAGAGGTATATAATATCTTTTCCATCAAAGTAGTTTCTTATTTGATTTAGGCGTGGTTGTAATAACATATGTACCATAGAAAATGGCATAAACTAAACAAATTCCAAGTAATTTACGAAATAAAGCGCGATCTATAAAACTTGGACGTGAAGAACATGATCAAACATTAAGATTATGGTAAGAGTGTAACACCAGCAATACTAGAAAATGAAAATGCATTTGCTAGATCCCAAAAGACAAAACAATTACGAGGTGATCTAAGTACGGGCCATAAAAGAAAACTATTTGATCAAGAACTTAATACAACTCAACATAAAAAATTAGCTACGAGTAGTCTCTTAGCTACATTAGCTACAATTTGGGGAAGCAGGTGATTCAACTATTATTGGAATAACACCTAAACAGACTATAAAACGTAAACAAATTCCGTTAATAGTTGATTTACCTAAAAAGAAGAACTGAATAACATATAAAATTCCTGCACAACGAAGTCTTGCACAACCACATTTAAACACAACATTCAAATTAGGTAAAATAAAATTAATTGATACATCTACAAATTTAGATATACCACTACAAAAACATATTTGATACACCTACTAATTTAAATATGCCAGCAATAAAAATATTTCGTAAAAGGAATGCAGATGAAGGTATTTTTGGTTCAACTCCTATACCGAAGAAAAAATTACTATCAACAAATATTGATAATGTAGTAACAATTAATAAAAAACAATTCGTAGTAAATTCAACATAGTAACAATTCGTATTAAAAAGAAATGGAAATAAAGAATATATTAAATGGTTGGGAATGAATTCAATGCATAAGAGTTGGGTAGATAAAAACAACATATATTAATTTATTACATTTATTTTTGTTATAAAAAATGTATAAAACAACAATATAATAGTTTTTACAATTTATATATTATTTGATTCTCCTCTTTCATTCGAAAAAATCTTACATATAGTCCACGTAGTATATGATGAATAAAATACAGATCCAATACATGCAAGTAATATTAATATAGTGAAAATTATAAAATTTACTAAAGTGTTGTATGTGCTTTGAGCTTCATTTTCCTTATAATCATCATTCTGGATTACAACTTTGTCCAATTTGATGTTACACACCATACAGTTTCAAAACAAAATCTTACCTTTACAGTTAAAATAGATCATGCCAAACTTGAAGGTTCAATATAAGTGCATAATCGTTCATTAAATGAATTGCCAATAGACGTCATGTCCAACCATTCGCTATCTAGGTCATAAGTTGACATTTTTGAATAAATATTAGACTATTATTATATTATCCACAGTACATAGATTATATTATCCACAACTGCAGCCAATAAAACCACTTGTGAAAAATTATACATGTTGTTTCAATGTTTGTTTACTTTAAACTAGACACACATTGCTTAGTACGTTGTTTTATATTTACAAATATCTTCTACAATCTTATTTGTATGTGAATATAATAATTCATAAAAACAATATACATTTATATTTGATAAAATAGTATCTTTATTCAATTCATATACTATACTTGTATACCAATCATTATCATCATAGCGCGATACTGTTGAATGTATAGTATTACTATAAAAAACAGGAAAATTTGTGTTCTTCAAAATTGAAGTCTTTAATCAATTAAGTGTATCATGTTGAATAATGTTTTCAAAGTTTCTTTAGCCAGTATTATATTAAATTTCCTTAATTTTATTTCAATTGCCACAATATCTTTATATGTATACTTAAAGATTTCATACTTATCCATTTTAAAATTTCCATTCAATGGTAGTCCATCAATATCTAAGCGCAAAAATTTTTCCCAAGCCTTTTTATCAAAGAAACCTTGATTTTGTGCTCCATATATTTTTATTATAGGAATAAAATTTAAGACTGGACTTAATCCAATGGTTACAAATTTTGTTCGTGATTTATTTTATGTATATACAGATGCTCCAAGTAATATCAGTTCTGGTAATTTGCTTGCCTAATATTTGATTTTTATCTTCTAATGGATCAAACAAATTATTATGTTGAAATGGATTTTATTCTATTGAAATTGATTTTCCGAATTGTTATTCATTTCATCGTGATAAAATCTTCGGTTCATCATATTTTCGACTCAATAAATATAAATACTTGCAACTGCTATATAGAAGACTTATTCAGCGTTATTTATATAGCAAATATTAATTTAACCTCTGAACTTTATAACATTATTTAATATAATGTAATAAACACACATGACTAACTATTCATATCAATTGACTGTTCTTATCAATTGACCTTTCTTATCAGTTGGCCTTTGTAATGACGTTATCATTTTTAAATATGTTATAAACATCAGGTGCCTTTTGTAACGACGCAATAAACATCAGATGATAATCTGTATATTTAATAATATTATATTTTGCTATAATCAGTTTAATGTGTACCTTCATAGTAATAACATGTGGATTTTATATTTCGATGTATTAATTCATTTTAATCCAACTAAACAAACAACTGATATTAAAGATTCCATTCAATTAATTGATGATGTAAATGCTTTAAATAATACTATTATATTGAATTATTTGCACCAATTTGTTTAAGTTGAAAATTCTACGGCTGATCTTGTTTCAATGCAGAATGATTCAACTACAGTTAGTTTATCAAGAAAAAATGAAACAAAAACATTGATAACAAGTATTACATTATTTCAAGAATATTTTTATCTGGCTGTAAATGGACGTATGAATGCAGAAACACACAAATATTCCTCAAAACCTCGTTGTGGAGTACAGAATTCACCAAACAATAAATAATGTTCGACGCTGGAATACAACTACATTGAACTGGCATTTTGTACAAGCTAATAATACTATTCGTTCTATTACAAAATATGCTTTTCGTATATGGCAAGAATCAGCTGGAAGCTTACGATTTATAGAGAACCCTGTAGAACCTCATACATAATACTTATGTCATTTGCACGAGATTCGCATAAAAATCAAAACAATAAAAGAACTTACTGCTGTCCAACTGCGTTAGATTGTTTAAGGAATTCGCATAGTAATGTGCTAGCTCATGCAAATTACTCTGACTGCCATAGCAATTACATCTTGATATTTGTGATACAGTTGAAATACATCTTGATATTTGTGAAACATGGGACTTTAGTTACGAACTTAATACTGAACATACAAGTCTTTTAACTGTTTTATTACATGAAATTGGTCACTGCTTGGGTTTAGAACATACGAAAGATAAGAAATCAATCATGTTTCCATATATTCAGCGCGATAATTTTGTTTAAGTCATATTGATATACAAAGTATACCTGATTTATATGGTACAAATCATATATATATATATATATATATACATCAACTACAACTAGTACTTCAAAATCTATTACTACACTATATACCTTATCTTTGTTCAATTACATCAGACTTGCATTTTTTAGTAATTAACAAAAAATTATATATTTTTCACTACAAAATGTGTGGTTACTTGATTTAGAGACTTTAACATATGACGAACCTCAGTTATTAAGAAAATGGCTTTAATTTTTACCCAGTGGTTTTACTGAAATAACTGCAATTTACCAACAATCTACAGATGATATTATAATACTTGTAAAAGATCCCAAAGGCAACATAATTTCTGTCTATTTATTTGATTTTCCATCATTACAACTTCACACTAGATGGCCAAAAAAAAAACTGACTTTGAATTTGATTATACTACAAGAATTCATAGTATTGTAAATTCTTACGCTGGAAAAGCTTATATTTTTTATGACAAAAATTTTTATGTACAGATTTCGGAGTGTACTCTAAAATCTAGAAAACATGGTGAAATTGTTAATGATTTTATTGATATTCCTACTGAAATAAGTACAGTGTTTCGATACATCAATGGATATCTATATTTTTTCATCAAGATCGTGACATAAATAAAACAATATTTTATGAATACAACGAATTTGCACATCGTGCAGTACGTTCAGGTCTATTTAATTTAGAAATTTTCAATATAACTTGTCCTAATAAAAATTTATATCTAAAGTTCTATAAATTATTGCAGCAATTGTTAATGAATAAATATTATTTTCTTATTCAATATTCAGTACACTTAAGATAAAAACACACAATTGGGATTAATCAACCCCATAACAAAACGTTGTTTTTGTTGTTTACTATTAAATTTGCATACAAATACGTATATGACCCTGATAACTAAAAACACAATTGAAATGAATCAACCCCTAAATAAAAAGCCCAAACTGTACATATTTCCAATACTATCTTTGATTTTACAATTATTTTTTCATATATTTTTCGAACAGGCCATGAACAATCCATGTAATGGTTTAATTAATATTTTTATTTAATCTAAAATAAAAACAAAACACCATATTGTTACAATAAATAAGTACGTTATATTGAGATATATTTCAAAACGTACCTTTTATTTTGTCTAACCAATTATTTTTCCAGTTTTTAAAATTGATTTCTGTGGAAAATGTAGGTTTACCAGTCAAAGTCTGCTACCATATGTTTCAAATATATTGAGATAAATAGAACATCATTTTAAAACTAATTTAACATTGGAATAATTTAAAGCATTTATTAATGATCGTTAGATAAAAATCAGTCATAACGATTTTGATATGGTGTTTATAGTACTCTTGATAAGGATTGTTTATCTTTATACATTACCGGTTTCGAATATGTTTGCCCATCTTTAGGAATCTAAACTTAATGATAACGATCTAGATATAATTTTTTATTATGATATTGATAATTCTTTATATTTATAAAATACCGGTTTCGAGTATATACTTGATCATCTTCAGGGATCAAAATTAATGATAACGCTTTGGATAAAAAAAATTATTATTATCTTCATAAGGATCTTTTATCTTTATACATTACCGGTTTCGAGTATGTGCTTAGTCATCTTCAGACATTATGTTTATACATTAAGTAATTTTCTATAGAGCCATTTTGTTCACAACCCTTACACATGCTATCCTATGGAATTAGTAGAGCCGTATTAAAATTTGTTTTGCTGATCCAGATTTAATACAAATAAAATATTGGCAATTTCCTAAATACACTAAATTTTCTATAAGGCTATTTTGTTCACAATCCTTAATCATGATATCGTAGGGTTTTATGTGCTGTATCCTATAAACTTTGTTTCGTTGATCCAGCTTTATCAGGAAGGGAGATATTAACATTTTTCATTTACGGACCTTTTGGCAGCCATAAAATCAACTCCAACCGACCAAGATGCATCTATTCGGATTAAAGGCTAATCGTAAGGATGCGCAAATGACATTTTTGAAAACTTTACTTTCACCTTTCGTTTCGGGACGCATAGGGGTTCCATTAAATGGTAAATCCTCAACATATGAGGACATGTATACTTACCTGAAGATAGGTAATTCGTGTATTGACATATACCGTCGGTATCGTTTATATTCGTGCTTTATCGGTCTCGGGTATCTTCGGCTTCGTACATCATCGTTTAGCTTAGTGTGTCATTGGCTTTAAGTATCATCGTTTATCTTCATACATCTTCTGCTTCGGGTGTCAGCGTTTTACCTCGTGTATCATCGACCTCGGGTATCATCGTTTAACTTGGTGTATCTTTGGCTTCGGGTGCCATCGTTTAACTTCGTGTATCTTCGTATGGAATTTATCAGTATTTATTGCGCAATATCTTACGCGCGTTGCGTAATACAGAACCTCACATCATCAGCTGATAGAGTTGGCGGCCATCTTGGATTAAGCAATACTCATGGATTTTGACCCCGTTCTTTATAACGATCATTAGAATCGGTAATAACGATCTTGATAAGGATCTTCTGATAAAAATCAGTGATAACAATCTTGATAAAGATGTTGGGCATTCCCTATTTCTTAGCAGTATCACGTAATTGCCGCGTGTTCATTATTGAGCAATATCCTATGAGCATTGCGTGATAGATAGCCTCACATCATCAGCTGATCGGCTTGGCAGCCATCTTGGATATAAATTCTTGGAATTTGGGGGTGTCCCATTGATATTTTCGGTTATAATTTGAATTCAAATTTGAATTTTTACTTACGCACCAGACCTGGGACGGAGCTGCGCCATGTGCCTTTTGTTTACAAACAACACGACCACGTGCTTTTTTGTTTACAAACATTAATGTCACGTAACTTTTTTGTTTACATTTGAGTCTGCGACCATCTTGGATTGCGCAACTATTAGGTTGTATTGCGCAATATCTAGCCAGTATCCAGCCAATATCTAGTCATAATTAGCGTTTCTATATGTTAGTGTTGGAGTAATAGTGGGGGTGGAGTTCAGCCCAGTGTGGAATGGCCTGTTGTTGGTCGATCGATATGATGTCATCATTCTAATAGCATATCAGAGCAGCATTGATGACCTTGACATTGAGAGAGCAGCGTTTAATGGCCACTCACAGAGCAGGGATTTGATGACCTCGTCGCAGTCACGCCCCTTAGGTAATGCCCCCGATGTGGTGGGAATGACGGTGAATCAGCCAATCCCTTCTACTAATAGGTGTTCCCGAACAGATTTTTAGGTCATGCAAGTTTTATTTAATTTACCCTAAACAACTATTGTGCAAATTGAATTTATAAGTTATAAGGTGACAGTCAAAATAAAAAGGTTCAAATTTTGTTTTATTCAAGCTGTAACAAAACGTAGGACTTCCAGTATATGAAATATGGGGATCACGTCCACTAATTTTTAATTTGGTTTCAAAAGGATCAATGTATAGGTGCAATTCATTTGATAGCATATCTAAGGAAATTGATATTTTTTAAATCACATTGAATGAAGAAAAGTATTAGTCAGCTGCCTTTTTAGTGCTCTTGTGTATAAATATAATTAACTAGGTACTTAGTTGTTTTAACTTATTGAATATATTTTTCATATTTATATAAAGTATGTTTCATCTTTCTTTTTTTCTCTGTCTTTCTCTTTTTTCTCTCAATTATGTTAATTTTATTATATTTTTAAGTGCATGTACCTCAGCTCTGTAACTGGATTGTTCTGTTGAGTTAATAAAGCACTTTTATGTCATTAAATATCGTTTATATTAACATCACTTCCGAATATTCACTATTCACTTCAAAATTCACCTGATTTTAAAATTTATGAAAGAGACTGTGAAATTTAAACTAAAATATTTACATTAATTAACACTCAACTCAACAACGCAGAATTACACATTTATTTGAATTAAAAGTAGGTTTTACTATTAATCAAATAAATATTAAGAAATCCATAATTTTTGATCCAATATTCTGCCAAGTAATATTTTAAAGGCTAACATTTTATAATAAATAATATTAAATTTGTGATTTAGTTTCTTGTTCGTTTCGTTTGTTGTTCATTTGTTCTGGAGCTGTATTGAAGAAGAGAATAATTAACCATACAACTGCTCTCTGCCAATACGTTGCGAAGTAAACAGAATAAGGGTGTTGACCATGTATGCTGTATGGAAATGAGTCTATACCGCCCGCTACGCTTCATGCGTTGCATGCCGGTATAATTAAATATTCTCTTGCTGCTTTCATGAAGATAAAAAACTATGCTACTGCGTACGATGTGGAAACCTTTTTGTTGGTTTTCAATGAATTATCGAAAACGAGATTTATAAAAAATACAAATTTATAAAAAATAAATCATGGACTTAATGTATTATGTGTTCCAATGGGAATAAGTTCTTTCCAAAGGACATCGCAATACATCGCGTTCCTAACATATACCGCGATAAAAAAAAACGTTCTTTAAGGAACGGTACATCACTAATATTCACAGTTGAAATATAGAGTTCTTGTATGGATGTTTATTTGGTTCAATAACGAAAGATAAAACTTTCCTCAAATTATTAAAACGTTTTCTAATGTAATTTCATTTAAGCTATTCCTATTGTCTCGTAGAATAAACTTTAAAGCAGACAATGTTCTTTCAACACTAACTTGTGTAGTTGGATTATCTATACCCACCATTGCAATTTTATATAAATGCGGATATGTACTTTTATTTTTCTCTCAATTCTATATGTTTTTTTCTAATGATTAAAACAAAGTGATCCACTTCCAAAGTAAATTAAATTTTAAAGTCATAAATTATGAAATGCTATCCGGATTTCAAAGCTACTTGGCTTCATTATTCAAGCATGATAAGAAGTACTATTGACAAATATATATGAACATTAAAAATATTAAAGAGACAATCAATAACACTGGTCGACAAAAATTTACTTTTTTTCGCTCACAAAAAGAAGAGTAACTGGATCTGGAAGTATTTTTAATACTGATCTACTTTCGGGTTTTTTCTAGCAGGCAGGAGATTTTTGTGATACTCGTTTGAAATTTGTATAACTTTTGTAACTAACTATATAACTGAAAATGATGTACCTTTATTCTGGCTGACTTACAAAGAGGTAGTTAGTTATTTTCTGGTGAGCTTTTTATCTCTCTGGAATATCTCTCTTTTTGATCGAACAATAGTCAGCCAGCATGTTAGAACTCCATTTACCTTGGTACCTATTTCGCATTATAAAAATTGCTGTTGAAAAATTTCGGCGTGTTTGTCGCTTAGAGCTTCAAGATTTTCCGGGAAAACATCTAAGAAATGGATTTTAAGGATATGTTGCATCCCACAGCTTTATTTGAATTAAAAATATTAACCACATGAAAGTTTTGTGCTTTATGGTTTCAAAGAAAATTCAAACATACATTTTTGAATAACTGCCAAGTTGCTTTTTCTAGTGGATTTAATAGTACATCTAAACGTTCATCAGCCATTAGAGATCAGAATTGTGGCCCGATAAAAATCTCTTCTTTTAGCTTATCATCGCTGATTTTGGAAAATTTTGATTTTAAGTACAAAAATCCATCAGAGTGTTTATTCAGTGCTTTGACTAACTTTTTCATCAATCCCAATTTAATATGCAATTGAGGTAAATATATTCTTTCATGATTTACTAAAGGGACACGTGCCACATTTCTCCCCATGAATAAGGGATTGGCGTTTAGGCCACAATTTTGTAACGTAGTGATTATTTTATCTCTGGTGTCCCATTCGCACAAAAAATTGCAAAATTTCGTGTACCCAAGTTGCAAACCAAGTACTAAAGCAATAACCTTCAAATCAACATATATATACCATTTATATTTTTCATATTCCATTTTCTCTAACACTAGATCCTATTTTCATACGTCTGTTCCATATCACCGGCATGGACTACCTGTATTGATGAAAGTTTATTGCCAATATGTAGCAACACAACTTTGAAACTAACTTTGGAAGAGTCTATAAACAGGCGCCATTCATCTGGTTGATGTTGATACCCAAAATTTTCCACTACAGAAGACATATTATTACAAAACACAATTCCATTTTCTTCAGAAAAGTAGTGTTTGAAATCACTATGACAGTTATGTTAACTAGTTATTCTAACATCTTTTTGGAGTGTATTCCATGCGTTGAGTATAGAAGTTAAAATTTTTAAATTTCAGATTCCTGTTTAAGCAGGTTTAAATCTCTGATGAGGTCATTAAAGTCTTGTTGATTTGGGAAGTAAGGTTCTGATGAACTAACTTCATATGTAGGATCACTTCTGTTATCGTCTTCAACATTTTCCATTTCACCTTCGTCAGAATCAGAGCAACTTAAGGCTATAGCACCATCATATACTGGTACAGGGTACTGTTTACTCTGTAAGACGTGCCATATTGCAGATGGCCAATTTGGATAATTAACTTAATTTAGTTTTGTTTTAGATGTGATTTCCTTAATCTTTGTTAAATAAATATAATAATCCCCAGCTTTTATCAAAATTACCAACTTGACAGCCGAAGTAAAGTTCATAACATTTATGTACAAGCTGCGTGAAATTTTCCCCAAAGTCAGTTGACCGCAAATGTAGCAGAACTTATCCACATTATTTAAGCACTTTCTGTTTAAAGTAAAAATCTAAAATACTATTCTACAGCATACACAATAGAATTTCGAATGAAAAATGATGAAAAAGAAGCGCACAAGTAATATGTATTCGTACTAACACGCTCACGTCCACTGCAATACTACGACGCTTTTGACGCAACTCAACGACAGATAACGACAGGTCTAAGGATGTCGGAACTAGGTTACGTCATGTTCCTCTACTGTCAAAATATGCAGACTCACGCCTTGTACTTCTGCGTAAAACAGCATATCATTCCTTTAAATATGAGTCGAATAAAACCGCTAAATATAAGTTAAATGTTTCTATGAAAGAGCAAACATAACGTTAAAAGCACTTTTTGAAAACCGGTTGTCACACAGAAACTATACCCGGTGTAAAAATTCTGATTATATATTTGAATACAGGATACAAAAATGCAATAAAATCACTATTTAGATATCTTCTGAAAAAAATCATTCGACAAGTGTAATATGCTAAATGTTACCTTGTGTTGTAAAAAAACTACATATGATTTTTAATCATTTGTTGAAGTTTAACTGTTTGTTGCTTAGCCAAAATGGAATATTTCACAATGTACTTTCTTTTGGAACTTAAAGTGATGTTTCTATAACATAAGAGGTTTCTTTTTTATAAATAAACACCTTTTCCCTACAGCTCTGTAAAATTTATTTAAAGAAAAATTTAAATAGATAACCTCATTAGAAAGGATAGTTTTAATAAATGTTCAAATGTTAACAACTGTTTACCAAATTCTGTTAAAAAAGTAAGAAATAAATTTACTAGTTACCACATAGTAGAATCTTCTGAAATTTTTTCAACTTTCGAAAGTTTATCTTTAATTTAAAGTTTTGTTTAATATTTTTTTTTAATGACACCAAAAGTTCAAATTTAAGATAAACTTTTTGAAGATTTAAAAAGTTGCAACCATGTGGATAACTACTATTTTTATGTTTTACTTTTTTAAGAGAATTTGGTAAGCAGTGGTTAACATTTCAACATTCATTAAAAGCCACGCTTCCCAAAAAAGGTTATGTATTTAAAAAAATTATAATTTTTATTTTATATCCTGTGAAGAAAAGTTTTCTTTTGTATTGGGTCCAAATTCCGTAGAAATCACTTGACTTTGTAACTTCAAATGTCCTTACGCTAGAAGGTTTGAAAGTGTCAATAATAATTAATTTCACCAATGTGATAATAATCTAAATTACTTTTCGCCAAGGTTCAAGGTACTTTCCGCCAAAATAAAAATGATACAAGAACAAATTATTATTAAAATAAATGCTTTAGTAAAACATGTCATATGGAAACTGACATAAAATACGAGACATAAAAATAAAAGATATTTCTCATTCTTGATTAACCGCAATTTTCTTCGACTGACAGGAGCATGTGCTATCTCTAAGCGCTCGGCCCCGCAAATTGTAACTGAAGAATTTTTTTACGTAGGAACCTTCAAAAGGCGAAGGATGCCCAAGCATCCAACAGTGTGGGACTTCTACCGTACTAAAACTTTACTCCCTGTTGGGATTGATTATAGTTGGGAGATTGGAGAGTTTATGTTTGAAGGAGGCTTTAGGATTTATCATCCTCTTCAGCCTGGAACTGGTAATGAGTGGAATGTTTTCGAAATTATGGTTAACTGGTAGCGTACAGATAAGATTTGCGCTATAGCATTCACTTTACAGCCAAGGGAACCTGCAATACCTTGGCCATATCATGGTCAACTGATGAGGGAGTTTGGTTTACTGGGGTGAGCTGATTTGATGGTGGTTTTGTATTTTTATGTCCTTGCTTGACTGCGCAACTCGGTGTTAGTTGACCTGAAATAGAAAATCAGGATGTTCTGGAAGGGAGTGTTTGTTTTTTGTCTTTTTTGTTTTTTCGATTTTTTTTATTTCATTTTTATTATTTTTAATTTTTTTTTATCTTTTTGTTTTTTGTTTATAATATAGGCGAAGGAATCATTTTAGGGATACTGGGATTAATTCAAGGATATATTAGAGTTCCCCAGGAGGTTCCTGCATGGTTTGGATAATTCGAGCTGGCGGATGTGGGAAGGGTCTACGTGGTGTCTGGTTTTCCAATCAGAACGAAGATTTTGATAAGCTATTGGGTTATTTTCTGCGTCACGTCGAGTCGGATATTTAGACTGTAGGGATTTTAGACGATCTGTGATGGGCTC
>WYDF02000552.1:0-14151 GCA_009867245.2 Adranes taylori
AAAACTCATGGCTTGTTAGTGTAGTGGTCTAAACAACCGACCGGAAATCGGGAGAGCCGGGTTCGATTCCCGGATGAACTAAATTTTTCCAGAGATACAATTGATCATATTAATTTCAAATTTACATATTATTACACCGAGGGACCCATACCTCAAGAATTTTCTATTTCTAATTAATTTTGATATACGAGGAAATTCAAATATATATAAATTATAGCTGAAATTTTCAAAATTTACACTAAAAGGACCTACGATGTCTAGGAATGTTTTGTCGAATGGCTTAGTAGCTGTAGTTGTAATTGCTAAAGGAGTTTTCGTATGTTTAGTAAGTAATTTTGTTGCGCTGACAAAAAGCACATTTTTGAATAACGTTTTAAATATCTTTGTACATATTTTTCCAACGAAATTGGGATCGAATTTTCTTATAAGTTGACCACCTAATGACTAAGATGGAATTCTTTAAGTAACGTCTCAATTTCTGAAGGATTTAAATTGCTCAGTAATAATCATGAAACAACGTTATTTTTATATTAGTTCCATGAAAAATAGATTTAAACATTAATTTTATGAACGGGAACGATATATTTCGATTATTTTGATATTTAGAAAATACATTTTGAATAGATAAATAGCCAATATTATTGTCTATATAATATTTTTTCAACGTGTAAATTGACTCAAAGATTTCTTTACTAGAAACATTTTGCATATCGAATGTTATAAAAGCTATAAATAAATAATTTATACCATCAATTTGGCGTTGTAAATAAGTATTAACACACAATGTTTCAAATTTTACCGTATCTAACACATGTTCACCAAGTAAAGTTCTTAATTGTGTTAAATTGGATTGATCCATAATGATACAACGAGTGGAATCAGTATTTAATTCAGTTATATGTTTCGGAGAATTACAGATTTGTGTATCAAGAGGAATAGAATTTGAATTACGATTTTGAAATTTTTCATATTGGATATGTAAGTGAGAACATTTATCCTATATGTTATACATGCGGCTTAAAGAGTCTGCGTTTGAATGGGTAGAGCCTTTTTTATAGACTATATCGAAATCATATTCACTTAATTGTGCCATAACGAAGGTTTATGATCCATAACGATCGTGAATTTCAATCCATACAAGTATCCGCAATAATGTTGGACACTCCAGCAAGTTGCTAACAGTTCACGTTCAATCGTGCTGTAATTTTGCTCGGCTTTATTTAAAATTATTGAAGCATAGCTAAGAGGAAGATCGTTCCCTAATGTTCCCTGGGAGAGTACGCTTTCAATAGCAGTACCACTAGCATCCGTGGAGAGAATGAATCCTTTTGAAAAATCAGGAAATTGTAAAAGAGGTTGATTACTGAGTTTCTGCTTCATTAAATTGAATGACTCTAAATATTGAAAATTTCAATTGAATTTGTGATCTTTTCTTAAGAACTCAAATTAGTTAGTGGAATTCAAATTTTCGCAAAGTCTTTTATATGTCGCCTGTAATACCACGCTAAACTTAGGAACGACTTAACGTTTTTTGGCGACTTTGGAACAGGAAAATTTACAACGTCTTCGATTTTTTTTGGATCAGGAAGAATACCGTTCTCTGATATTACATGTCCCAAGTACGTTAACTCCGATTTAAGGAAATGGCATTTATGAGGCTCAAGTTTAAGGTTATGTTCAAATTGTAAATTACTCATGGTATTATTTTTAATTCTGTAATGAGTCGAATGTATTGGGGCCGCGCCTAAGTCTATTAGCGCAGGGGTGTCAAGCAAATTTTAATGTGCCTGAAGAGCCAAATTTAAAGGCAATCAATATTTCCATTCAATTATTTACCGCCCCCAAGACCTGCCGCCCGGGTGACATGCACACCTTGTACCCCCGTTTGACACAGAATGGATAAAACTAACAAAGTAGGAACTGTTTCGGAGACACCGAAATGTATCGGATTTCTATAATTTTTACAAATCCTAGCCGGAACATAAATAGTAAAATCTGAGTTGGTTTTAGCAAACCGAGATGTACGAAATATTTTTATAGAAAGTGCTTAAACTAACGAATATTGTAAGAGCGCGAACTATAATGTTTCACATAATTTTTAAAAAAGTTTAATATAAACAGTAATTATATTTTTTCGTAGGACTATAGAATTAATCCATGAATCAGATCGAGTTGGTGATATTCTAGTACACAACGGAGTAAAAAGTAAATATATTTAAACATAGTATATTATTTCAATGTCTTTTGGATTGTAGACTAGGCCGGGATTTAGTGTCATCAAAATATGTTGTAGCGGATATAAATTGAAGGAACATACTCGAACGTATCATGGTTGTGAACCAATTTGTGATCCACCTTGTACAAACGGTAATTGTACAGCTCCAAATTCATGCGAGTGTCATCCTGGTTTCATAAAAAATCCTAGAGGTATTTAAAAAGCAATAGTATATTAATGTTTTAGAATATCAACGTAATATTTTCTTTTAAAGATAATAAATGTATTCCAACATGTCCGAATGGATGTTTAAATGGAGTGTGTACACCGCAAGGCAAATGTTCTTGTTTTCCTGGCTACAATCCAGACACAACGGCAAGTTTGTGTTTCCCAATTTGCTTGAATCCGATTTGTGGTGCAGGGGGCGAATGCGTGGCTCCAAATATTTGCGAATGCAAAAATGGGTATGTGAATATTATTTCGTTGGTATTTATTAGACCATATTTTGAATTACTATCAAGTCTAAGTCTAATGAAGTACTACTAATAAGTCGAATGAACTTTCCGGGTTCTTACATTTAGTGAAACAAAATTAGCATTGAATGCTCTAGGATTTCTAAACTATCCTAAATTCCCTAACTAATTAGTTAATTACAAATGTGTCATAATGTGAAACTCAATAAAGAGCTAGGTAGAGACAGGTCACCTGTAATGCTTTAAAAATTTTAAATTATTTATTTTGAACTAAAATTGCTCATTTGTACATATGAACTAATGTATAATATTTTTATTAGGTACCAAAGATCAGCTAATGGCACTTGTGAATTTTATTGCGTAAGTGGATGTGGTGGAGGAACTTGTATTGGTCCAAATCAGTGTTCATGTCGATCCGGATATATCGAACAAGAAGGTGCATGTACTCCCCATTGTCCCGGTGGTTGTAAAAATGGTATTTGTACTGCTCCAAATCGTTGCCAGTGCAAAACGGGCTGGTACCTCGACCCTACAGATACAATCTGTGAGCCTCACTGTTCTATGCCTTGTTTGAATGCGTTATGCACCGCACCAAACATCTGTACTTGTAAAGATGGATATGTAAAAGATCTTCTAGCACCCAATAAATGTCTACCGTCCTGTCCTGGAGGATGTACAAATGGTGTATGTTCGGCGCCAAACTTTTGTATATGCAATCATGGTTATATAAAGCAGAGCATGGGAAGTAATGTGTGTATTATTAGACAGAGACGTTATGCTCTGCATTACGAATTATTGCCGCAAGGCGAATAAAATATATTGCTATACAAATATTTTTATTAATGGCTACTTTAAATATTTGACTGGTTAATGCTTTTTAGATTTAGATTTTAGACTATTTTGTATTTTACTTTTTTTAAAAATGTAACTTATAGAAGTAATTAAAATTCTATCCGCTGTTGTAGAACAGACTAATTCAAATACTGTTTCATTTATTGATGAGTTCAAAGGCATTAAAAATTAATAGACTATAAGCTTTTCAGGTTAAATAAAATAAAGTAATTCAAATTACATCAATTTATTAATTAAAGATTTTTTGAAATCAGTTTCTCGAGCCATAATTTTAATTACTTTATTTGCCTTTTTGGATTAGATACAGACCTGAACATTCTTGTAATTTATGTTGTCTATCCTTGAACGCGTCACATTTTATGATTTAAGGTCATGTTATTTTGTATTTTTTTGTACACTTATCTATTTCCCTATAGGTTTCAAGAAATCAATTTTAAAAATAAGACATTCTGTTATTGTCGCATTACGAATTATTGTATGACGAATAAGACATATTTTTATACAAATATTTTATTAATGGCTACTCAAACATTTGACTACATACTGTCTTTTAGATTTTAGACTGTTTCGTATTTTACCTTTTTTTTTAAACATAACTTTAAGAAGTAATTAAAATTGTAAGCGCTGTTGTAGAATAAACATTAACTCAAATACTGTCTCATTTCTTGATTAATTTAAACTTCAAAAGCAATTCAATGCATTAAAAACAATATAATATAAGCGTTCCAGTTTTAATAAAATGACTAAAATTACATCAATTTAGTAATTAAATATTTTTTGAAATCAGTTTCAATCAGTTAGATTGAAATTAAAACTAAAAGATTGTATCTGGACTGAAATGTACTTGTACTGTAATTTCACTGTACTTTAGAGAAACAAAGTATTCAACTTTTCAATATTGCCATATTTTCTAATAGTTTCAATTATTTTCTTTGCCATCATGCACTAGATACGACCCTGAACATTCTTGTAATTTATGTTGTCTATTTCTGGATCGCGTGACATTTTGACACTTTATGATTTAAGGTTATGTTACTTTGTATTTTTCTTGTTAATGTATTTTAGTTGTCTATGTCCCTAGAAGTTTCAAGAAACCAATTTTAAAATTAAGAAATTTGATTAAATAGTTGTTTAAGAATGGATCCAGACTATCAGATTTCTGATAGTGTGAAACAGGAAGCTAAACATAGGGAAGAAAAAGGTACATACGTATTTACTGTATTTAAAAAACATCTTATCCTTCAATATTTATTTAGAAAATATACAAAATAATTTAGTTCGACCGTGTTGAAACATTTATTATTCTGAGAGAACAATTATATATGTAAACATAAGTTAATTTTTTGTGTATAAAATTTTATACATTTATTATATACAATTCCATATCAAAATATGCATCATATGTATGTATTGCTCAAAAATTAATTTTGGATTCCGCTAACTGCTAGTATCAATTATTTTAGTTCTTTGAAGTAAAAAAGGCATTTATAGAAATAAACAATATCTGTAGCTTTGATTGTATTCCATGTATAAGTCTCCAAACTTCTTGTCGACCCCCCGCCCCCCGATTATTGTCAAACCACAAAATTTCTATTAATGATTATTGCTTTTACCAAGATGCTTTACCATATAACTAAAATTGTAGCTGTATATGAAAATATTAATCTAAATTGCAATTTACATCTGCCAGGATGAAAGTCACGTTATTGTTTAAATATGAGGAGTTAAGTGGTAGAAAACATTTTATGTGGATTTACATCTCCAACCATTTGAAAAATAAGAAGCAAGAAGATAGGATTGTAATTTGATAAAGTTTTAACCTCACCAGTTTTAAATAGTTGACAAGGAAATTAATTCCCTTATAATGGTGAACAAAACTATTGAGAGACAATATATATTACAGCACAACAGTAAAAACTTGTATTTATATGTTTTTAATATGAATGTCCTATCTTATGGAAATAAATTTATTCTTTTTGATACTAGTTTTTCAGTCTAAGTTGGACACAATTGAATGAAAGGGTAAATCGATGTCCTTGGTTAGAAGAATTCTGATTGAAAAACTCAGAAATGCGAACAATGAACGTATCTAAAAATTAAGATCAATACATTTTAATTTGATAATCTACATCTGTACGTAGTACGTATCTGTTCATATATATTTAGTTATATGTTTCAGATAAAAATGCAGCTTTAGAAGTCGTACGGAATGTAATCAGTAAAGAATTCAAACGGGAACTGGAAGCTCGCGAGAGACAACTTGAGCTTATACAAAATCGTATTGCACGTGCCTCAAAAACTCTACATTTGCTTCGATATGTCATTGTAAAGTCATATTATAACCGTAGTGAGCTTATGTTGCAAGAAACGACTGAAAATGTAAATACAATAAGTGATCAAAGTCGAATACATCCTGCGGTTAAAAAATTACTTGGAACTAATTCAAAAAATGCTATCGGATTGGATTCTAAACGAACCAGACGCCCAATTACAAAAATCGATGGTAATATGAACATACAAGAATCGGATGAACAGTCATTAAGAAAGAACATTCCTAAAAAATTTCCATCTATAAAAACTGACAAACCAACTTCAAGTAATTTACCCAAAGATCCCGATGTTGTGCCGGTTAGAAATAGGAAAATGATTAAACGAAGGATTGTTGTTGGTAATATTTCAAAATTTATGCCTTCGGAAACTCATGGTGATAATACAACTCATAAATGGATGGTTTATGTTAGAGGACCAAAAGATAATCCAGATATTAGCGATTTTGTTCAGAAAGTTGTTTTCTATTTACATCCTTCATATCAGCCGAATGATGTTATTGAAATGACGTAAGTTTTATATTATTTATATAGAAAGTTTTCTCCAAGGAGAATAAACGATATATTTTGTATAGATTTTTTTGAGAACTTATTTAGAATAGAAAAGCTACTATTGTGTACGCGGAAAAATGATTAAAGGCTTTTGACGGCTGTCTGATGAAGGCTGTCTGTATATATTTTTATAGAAGAAGCCACCAATGAAAAGTGGGCGTAACAATAAAGTTACAAAACGTTTGTTTCAAAGGTTCATTTAGTTTCAATTATTTATGAAACTTAATTGATGAATCGCTTTTCTAAAAGCGTCATGCGCTTTTTGAGGTGATTGAAATCATTGGCCACATAGTTATATCTTCACAAACAAACTATTATATACGAAGAACCATTCTAGAAGTATAATTCTTACATTACCCGATTTTGAAGAGATGTCACGATCATCTGCAACACATTTCGAAAATGAATCACATTTGTTCAATTTTCTTCATTTTTAAACTTCCAGTTTTCGGATTGATTATAATTACACTTCTCGTCACTTTTTGTATAATTACACATTTAGTATAATCGTCACCATCTTTTTTGATTAGGTGGCACACATCACTGAAATTTTCTTGAGTGAATGACGTTCTTCGTAGTCTGATTCTGGGGTTTTTTCTGAGACTAGTACGACCATGCGAGTTTACACTATTAGGGGGGTACAGGCGATTGATAACTCAACAACACATTGTAAAATATTCTCGACTCAAGTCCATTTTTATTCTGACTTGTGTATTTTAATAATAAATTGTGAATTAATTATTAACTCTCATGTTGATTTTGACTAATCGAAGGTTCTAGTTTTTCTGCATAGATTTACGGATTATTTGAAATAATCTATGATCAACATTAATAGTATCTTTTAATTTATTTCTTCTGGTAAATACTTATCGATATCCTCAACGAATTTATAAACTTATAGGTAGCTTAGGAAATCAGAGGGAGATCATTCTTATGGGTGATCTAAATAGCCAAACTGTGCGAAAAAGAAAAATTCAGGTAGTGGCTCAATTCAGAGAAACTACCGTGAACAACAATGGCTAAAGATTGATCGACTTATGCTCTCGAAATAAGTTGAAAATTACGAATGGCTTTTTCAATCATAAAGACATCCACAAATATACCTGGCACCAAGAGACAAGACAAGTGAGCTCTATTATAGACTACGTTATCGTTAAACAAGAAACTAAATGGAGAATTGAAGACATAAGACCTTATAGAGGAGCCGAATGCGGTAGTGGTCACTATTTGGTAAAATTGAAAATTAAAATAGGATATACAAACAACAACAATGAAACATTGAATGAAAACGATACAGAAGCCACAGAAAACTACAAGGAACAATAGATATCAAACATGCTTAAAGAAGAGAGGGTGAAACTTTTATATCAGAATCGTCTAGAGGCAGTACTGGATAGCCAATGCGTTTATATTTTATGCTCATCAATGTTTCAGAATGCCCCCAGAAGAACTACACTCACACGGACCTCAGCATTCGAAGCGTTAGGGGCTGATGGATTCCAACATACGACATGGAAATGAGTCATTGAGTACAGAACTAGAAGAACAAAAAAAACAAAACCAAAACCAAACGCATATCAAAAAGGGTTACGTACAAAAACACCTGAAGACCATTAAAATATAGAAACGAGCTAAACATATTTAAACGAATGCTGAGTAAAGAAAAAGACGCAATATGGGATAGGAAGTGTTCTGAAATTAACACTTTTGTAGGTGATACACGGTCAACAGAAGCATAGAAACTCATAAAATCACTCAGATCAAATAAAGCAGAAAAAACAAACATCGATAAAACCATGTGATGGGATGATGTGGAACATGAATGAAAGAAAGGAGCCGGAAAATTGGAGGGTATATTTGGGACCGGAAGCAAAGAACACAGATATAATGAAGAAAATAAAATGTGGGTGTGGGAGGTATACTTATAGTGTGTGGATAGATATGTAGGAACGGGTAAAAATATATGGTGGATAAGAATATAGTATGTATATAAAAAAATTAAATTAATGTAGAATTTTTCTAGTTTGTCGTTTAGGGATAAGGTTGGTTTTGTGATATTTGGGTCTGTTTTGTGTGTACTCGTATACTCGTATGTACTGCCTACCTACTTTTATTCATTTTGTATATCATGCATTTACGTATATTTTATTTGTGTTTGGACAATTGTAAATATAAATTTGTCATAAACTATTCTACATTAGAATTTAGTTATATCTAAAAATTTAGCCTTAGCCATAAAAATATTTTCTTGTATTGAACCAACTTTAATAAGTAGCGTTATATCACTTATTTTAAAACTTTTGTTTAGGTCATCTCCGTTTCATCTATCTCGTAGAGGTTGGGGTGAATTTCCTTTACGTGTACAGTTATATTTTCACGATACACAAAATAAACCAGTAGATATTGTACATAATCTCAAATTGGATCGTACTTATTCCGGTCAGCAGACACTCGGCAACGAGACACTAGTAGATCTGAAACTCTATTACGACGAAGCGATTTTGAATGAATCTTTGATTACGAATCAAATTGAAACGCATTTGCAATCCAAAATTAAAGTTGAAAATAATTATAATATCGAAAATAATACTAATATAAATACTATCGTAGAAACACATATAAACAGAGACAATTATGCAAGCTCAGGTGAAATAGATGTTGTCAATACAGATATTTGTTGGCAGAATATTCCTGGCTTAAGTGATCATACATATTGTAGTTTAAAATCCAAACTAAGTATAACACCTACGAAAAAACATCCAATAGATAGTACTGATGAAGATTGTTTAGTTATCACGGAAGATGGTAGTGTGAGAATTGTAAAGAAGCGGAAAGCAACAGATATTTTAATGGATACTAGTAACTGTGATAATAAGAGACTTAAGTTAGATCCAGAGCTAAAAGCGACAATACAATCTGTGGACTATAGTAAATTCCGAATAAATTTTCCTGCCGAAAAATTTGTTACATTGGTACATGCTTTGCCTTATTTATTGAAGCGATTGCCATTGATTACTAGATTAGCACAAAATTTGGATTATAAGTGCTCTTATCCGTACGTTGCGTCATCTTATACCGAATATCAATCATGGTCAATGGAGAAACGTGCCAGTACTGAGGTAACTACGATTTTCTATCTTTCTTATACCCTACATGTACATTGTGTGAAAAATATAGAATTTGACAATTTTTTATATTTAGTTTCGAAATCTTAGAAAGTCAATTTCTAGACATATTTGTTTGTGTATGTATGTATGTTCAAGAGTTTCTTTAAACTAGTGGATCGATCGGAGTGAAATTTGAAGCTCTTTAGTTTAGATTTCCTCAAGCCTCTTAGTATATATGCTAAGAGGCTTGTGAATGCATATGTCTAGCACATTGCAATATACATCTAATTGAATTAGATAACAGCGCGACGTTGTGACGATTAAAATTTTAAAATTTCAAGTCTATCAAATTATTAAAAATAGAATATTCAAACTGATTTTGTTATATTTTACATTTACAGATCTTTGGATTTTAAATGAAACATTTTTTCTGAAACGAAAATAATAAAAAAAGTATACAGGGTATACATTTCATCCGTACTTTGCGATTACTTTTCTCGAAAACGACTTTAGTATTTCACAGTGTTTCATGAGAATTTTCTAGTCTACATATACAGCGCACATTGAGAATTAGAAACTACTGAGGTTTGCGCTTAGTATCACATATGACAAATTGCTTCTTTTCTCAACGATCATATCATCATCAGTAGTGCTACAGCCCTACAGAGCCTCGACTTTCTCCAACCTCGTCCGCCATCCTTTCCGGTCTCTGGCAAGGACCTTCCAGTCAGCTGCACCAATTTTTCTGGCATCCTCGGAAACGCCGTCCTTCTATCCGTTTCTCAACGATATTTTATTAATTAATCAGCAGAGGCGGATTTGCCGCTTATACTATCGCGAAATTTAAAGAGACGGTAGAAAATTCCGAACACTCTGTCGTATGTACATTTTCGACGGTCCAATTCTGAGATTAATCTATTCACAATTGTAAGGTTTACGTTTATTTGTAAATCATCCTTAGCACCGAACAGAACTTCTTCATCATCATCGCTTTCATCGAAATGTCGCTTTCTCTTTCTGGTACGCCTTTCGCTTGTAGTGGTGAATTTCTGCGTACCATTCAGCGTCTTGGCCTCCTTTTCAAATATTGTGTTCACGAGAACATGAAATTAAGGACTTTTACAAATCGAAGATCAATTCAAGTGTCTTTCTGTTGCAATTTTTTACTGACTACATTGATTCTATTTAAAATACTATTAAAAAAAACGCCATAAACGCACCTTCAAATCTGGTTATTCTCTTGATTAATCCTGCTACTTCTACCTTTGTAATCGTCTTCTCTTAATTGTCATTTGAGATTGATTTCAGAGTATAGTGAATATTTTTCCAAGACTTCTCGTGGATGACAGAATCTTTGGTGTTTTTTTGTATCGTGGATACCGAAAAGAATTCATAGATTCATTACAACTAGCCGCCGAAGTTCCAACTAGAATCAGTTGAACAGTGTATAAATTCAGCAAATTTGTTTGCATTCTTTATTCTTGGTTGGAGACCGGTATAGACTCCTTATATGTTCGTAGCATTATCGTACGGCTGGCCTCTATAATCGTCTAAATTAAATTTCAATAGATGCCAAGATGTTAGTTATAGCAATCTGCAATTCCCAGTACGAATGTTAGGAATACTACTTTTGGTGTTCTACATTCTTGGACATATCTCGTGACAACCGTTGACTGATCTACATGTGAGATGTCAGGTGTTGAATCCAAAATTATGGAGAAATATTTAGCTGCCCGTATATTGACAGATATAACAACAATAGATTGATTGGAAGTATCCTTTCAGATATAATTTTAATATCTTCAACAGCTACAACAGATATAACTTCAATAGATTGATTGGAAGCATCGTTTCTACAATCGTAGAAAATATTTAAGATATTTAAATTCTGTGGGCGATCAAAAAATAAAGTTACAGCGAGAGTCGTTTGTTCTCGACTCTCGCTGTCTGGTTCTTGTTTTCGTTGTTGTTTCCATTATTGTTGTTCTAATTGACGTTATAGTTCTGGTAGTTCACTCCTTCCCGTTTGGTCGTTGACACTAATAAGTCCAGCCCTCGTAGTCGTTGTGGTTCTCGTTGTTGTTTTCGTTATTGTCGTTATAGTTGGAGTTATAATTGACACCATCTTGTCACTATAAGTGCCATGTAGTTGTTTCTACCTATCTGGTAGTTAACTCCCTTTTTTTGATCGGTGACACTAATAAGTCTAGTCCTTCGTAGCCCCAATCCCTCGAAGTACTTGTCTTGATATTGCTCCCATATATCTGTTCGTTCGTCTACCTGGTTGTTGCTCCACTCTATTTGGTCGTTAACTCCCTCCCGGATAGTTTTGACACCATCAAAACCCAATCCCTCGTAATTGTTGTCTCGTCGTTATCGTATTGTTGCTTCCTTTTTTCTACTTATTGACTCCAGTTCCTGGTATTTTAGCAACTAACACCACTAATAACGCAACTAACACCACCTTAGTAGCCTTAATATGGTCACCTACAACCTCAACAATAAAACCCCTATGAATTAAGTCTTTATGACTGAAGATGGCCCGAAAAGGTTGAAACTATAGTCACAATCTCAACAATTGTACTATATGTGGTAATAACGAAGTAAAAGCAGTTCCAATTGATCTCTTGAGATATAACTTCTTTGCACTTCGGAGCCATCTATGTACCACTTTTTCATACGTCGTAGACGAAAGGTAATTTGTTTTACTGCGACCCGGTCTCCCATAATTGTTTAGATGTTCCCTCAAGAATGGATCGAATTTGGCCAATAGTTCCACGGCCATTAAAAAGTTTCCATTGTGACATGATCCAAGTACTTCATCAGAACCTCTCAACGGAGACCATGACTTATTAATTTTCTTACGATGACGACAACGCGTTGTAAAATTTGTCCTGAGAGCTACCACGGGATAGTTTTGACACCACCAAAACCCAATCCCTCGTAATTGTTGTCTCGTCGTTATCGTATTGTTGCTTCCTTTTTTCTACTTATTGACTCCAGTTCCTGGTATTTTAGCAACTAACACCACTAATAACGCAACTAACACCACCTTAGTAGCCTTAATATGGTCACCTACAACCTCAACAATAAAACCCCTATGAATTAAGTCTTTATGACTGAAGATGGCCCGAAAAGGTTGAAACTATAGTCACAATCTCAACAATTGTACTATATGTGGTAATAACGAAGTAAAAGCAGTTCCAATTGATCTCTTGAGATATAACTTCTTTGCACTTCGGAGCCATCTATGTACCACTTTTTCATACGTCGTAGACGAAAGGTAATTTGTTTTACTGCGACCCGGTCTCCCATAATTGTTTAGATGTCCCTCAAGAATGGATCGAATTTGACCAATAGTTCCACGGCCATTAAAAAGTTTCCATTGTGACATGATCCAAGTACTTCATCAGAATCTCTCAACGGAGACCATGACTTGTTAATTTTCTTACGATGACGACAACGCGTTGTAAAACTTGTCCTGAGAGCAACCACGGGATCATTCGTGGTGTTCTACGCATAAAGGATCATTGAATTCTTTATCTGTGAAAAGGATGATAATAAACGACAAGGCCCACAATAAATATTACCATTTGTTTAAGAATAGCTTATCCATTGTTGGTTTGAAACATCACCATTCTGAAGCTCTCTTTTAAAAATTGTTGAACTCAAAAGAAGTGTTTGATCTTTGTAGACTCGTTTTGAATTCTGAAAATGAGAATCTGCATTTTGGGAGTAGCCATTTCGCACAACAAAATCTATGAGTTCATTATTAACAATCCACTCATTTTGACTCATTTTTTTGCAGGAATTCTATGTATGACTTGTCTGACCCCGAAATTGCTGACTCACCGGATATCGTTATCGTATTTCCACGAAATGATGATATAATTTTTTTTCACAAATTCTATTCATGCGTAGACTTGTTTTATTCATGTCTAGACTTGTTTCATTTGTCTAGACTTGTTTGACCTTGAAATGGATGACTCACCGGATGTCGTTATTGTTTTTACAGGGATTCTAATCAAGTCAGACTTGTTTATTCTCAAATTAAAGTCTCAAATTAAAGGTCTTTTTCAAATTAAAGATATTGAGGTGATCATAATAATAATATCGGTTGATCCATTTTCTCCTCTCGTTTATCATCATAGCATCTCCATTTTCACACTCGTCTCCACTGGGTACATTATCTTCGAATTTTTCAATCGATGGTTGCGTAAGACTCTTGGTGAAGAAGGAACCAATTTGTTAGCTCCCTGCAAGATTTTCTCACTCTTCGCAACGGTGTGCACGGTGGGCAACAGGATGTGAGGGAACAGAAAAAGGGGAAGATAGAGGGGAAGCTGAGGAGGGTGAAAGGTATGAATGGAGGAGTAAGGAAAGAGGAAACATAAAGGAAAGGTTGGTTAAAGTGATATGGAATGAAGTGAGGATGGAAGAAATGAAGGAGAGAATGAAAGAAAATTTGGTTAGAAGAAAGGGGACAGATAAGAGGAGGAAAGGTAGGGGTGGAGAGGTGGCAATGTATGGGAATAGAGGGAAGGAATTAAAAAAAGGGTCAGGGAAGTGTTAAGGAAAGTCAGAAGGGGAGAGGAAAAATGGGAAGAGCATGCCAGAGGAAAACG
>WYDF02000563.1:0-14151 GCA_009867245.2 Adranes taylori
TTCCTTAATAAATTTTGCTATCTTCCTCAAAGTAACCTCAGTCTTCTTCAGTATGACGAGGTCACTATTCGGTTCTCCAATTATATTCCCTAGCTCATTGTGGAACTTTGTAAGATAATACTGATTTAACTCGTACTCTTCGAGTAAATGATTTATGTACTCCTTTTCTGGACATAAGCATCTTTCACTATCTAGGACTTCGATTTGATATAAATGAGCTCTAAGCGCAATGTCCCGCTGTGAGTATTTACTTGAGTGATATCTGCCCTGCAAGCATATTTGACCGAATTGCTGGTGTACCAGGGTTTACTCGATTGCTCTTTGCCTACCACGTTCAAATATCACTGTCCTTTCATTGTCGATAAGTGCCTCCACTCCGACTTCCATTTTTCTACTATCCCCTCTTTATAAACCACGAGAGAATCATGCAGCTGCCTCTTTATTTCGTAGATATTCTCGTATTCTCTCGCCTCATTAGCCAATTTGTCTGCCATTTCGTTACCAGGGATGTTTTGGTGCCCCAGGATATAGGCTAAGGCTATAACCTTATTATCTACTGTAATGAGCTTCAAGTTATTCCGGATTTCAAAATACAAATAGTCGTTCACATTGATGTCCTTTCGACTATGGATATTCAGCGAGCTTTTGGAGTCAGTGAATATAATACTAGATTGAATATTTTTGTCCAATGCAATCTCTGCTGCTATAAATATTGCCACCATTTCCGCTGTACAGATCGATATATCTGGATTGAGTTCCGGAATCCATACTCTTATTCCCACCGATTACCCATTAGGATCTGATTTCTTGGAAGCATCAGTACAAATTTGGGTTTAATGTTCCATTCCATGTAATATTTGAGGATAACATTAGACGCACCACTCAAATCTTCCTCGCTTTTCAGAATTCTTGGGTCCATCAAATTCAGGTCTTCAAATTGATCAAAATAGGGTCTCTCGAAATAAAGAAACTTTCCAGCTACTCTCCATTTATCCTTGTCTCCCTGCAAGGTCCTAAAAGCCTTTACCAGGACGGGAGTTTCTTATTACCCAATACGCCATGTGGTTAACACTACGATTTAATTTCTCAGTAGTCTCCCATGCCTGATCACTTACTGTTGAACTTTTAATCATGAATTTGTAGGCAAGCCATTCTCTTCTGTATTTTAGTGCATTATTTGGTGTGGTTTTCATTTGGCTATTGATGGTTCTGACCCACTCTTGATGCAATTTGTCTAGCTTGCCCATATGTGTTGCCTCTTGAAGATATTCAATTCTTTGGAGGTTTTATTATACAATAGCTCGCCGTGTTCGCTCATTTTCAAATTGTTATCTAGTATTACTCCTATGTATTTGACTTTTTGGGCCCATTGAATGGCTTGATTATTAAACCTGAGAAAAATCATGACTTGATTTTTCTACCGCGATATCCAGCCCATGTGTGGAGACTGGAAAACCACGCTTTTACGGTTCTGGATCGTTGTCGAAACTTTTGTAATTACGATATCGTCAGCATATAGAAATCATATTTTAATATGTATTCGATAGAGGGCACAGAGATATTGAAAAGCACTGAACTCAGCGGGTTTCTCTGAGCTAAACAACTTCTTGCCACCTGTGGCCCAATGCTAATTTATGCAGTAAATGTTTGTCATTAAGCATAAATCGTTCGGATTAGGTCCAATGGAATTTGATTTCTCTTCATTTTTTCGACAAGTTTACCTAAACTCGAATTTGGATCTTGCATGAGATAACCGAACAATTTATTTGATTATATACAAATTATTTTTTAATGTAGCAAAATTCAGCCTTTTTCGGATACAATTTCTATTAACGTTACGTAATAAAAATAAATTAAATATATATTAATACCACTTAGAATAAATAATGCCAACACCAAATAGAAATATGTTCTATTTAGTATATAATATGATACATAATACCAAATAGAAGATTGTGTGCAAACTTTTTATAAGAGCATTAAAAAGACAATAATTTAAACGTTTTAAACAGAACCCTTGAATGAATACAGGAGCTAGAAAAGAGATTAGAGTAAAAATGCAGTACACAATTGATAATTCAGAATCAAAAAAGTTCAAACTTTTTTGATTAACAATTCAAAAAAGCTATACTAAAAATTTCATTCTCAACAAATAAAACATATTTTACATCTAGATATTTTATCATTTTACATATTAATATTAAATTCTTATAATTATATATAAAGTAATTAATTACTCTGAAATTAATTACGATTTAAAATAAATTATTTCTTCGCAAAGGATATTTTCATGGCATGAGTTGGCGAAATTTTAAATCCTTGGAGAGCTTCTTTGGCAGCACCCGATTGTAATTCATTTTCGAATTCAACAAACGCTATATCATGCCTATTAGGTACCAAACGTACCTCCTTGAAGCCCGGAAATTGATTAAACAACATGGATAACATCATTTCACTAGTTTCATCCGGTAGATTCGTGAGGAAAAGAATTTGATTGGGCGGTTGATCTGCGTTGTTTGCAGCTGCCACTCTATTGGGGTCTTTTGATTTTTTCTTCTTTTTCGGTGCATCGTCGTTTATTTGTGCTGGTTTTACTTTTTTAGGTCGTTCAGCAAAGGTACCCTTCATTTTAGCAATTATATCAGAATCTGTTTTCGCATATTGGATTCTCTATAACAAATGGAAAAGAAATGAAAGTAATGTTATTTTTCATTTGGTGTTAAAACCATTTTGACCAAAACCAACTAGTTTCAATCAACCTGGCTTAGGTTTAACATAATTCAGACCAGAAAAAAGTGGATTATATGATAATTCTCATTAGAAAGTGAAACGAATGTTAGAAAGAAATCTTAACTTAAACGAAGTTTCATATAACAGGAACAAATTCTGTCATTCATATAATGTAAATGAAATGAATATTTCTAATTGAAATATCTTAGTGCTTACTTTAAATTAATCATAACTAGCAACACCAAGAAAAACGTTAATACATACCATAGGTTTATCGTAAAATGGAAATCCTTGCATCGATCTCAATGCATTGGTAGCACTTTGGATTTCCTTGAAAATAACGAATGCTTGGCCGCGCATTTTGAGTGTTTTCAATGCGACGACGTCTAAAATTTGTCCAAATTGCGAAAATATGGCGTACAATGATTTAACTAATTCATCTTTTGTAATTTTCTCGTTTAAATTGTTTATATAAATAGTGTGGTTAGGTCTGATATCCATTGCTAATGCAGAACAAAAATACACAAAATACGACAATTAATTAATAGAAATAATTCTTACACAAAATCTAATTTATTACTTACCGAAATAAATTATTAACCTGCAAAATTATAAACAATTTCTCTATTTTGACAATAATGGCCGGCCCTTAAACATTGCTGCCATGTTTAGTTTATGTAGTTATCGTTCCTCGTGTAACCGTTACGTTGTAAACAGTTATGCGCAACAAGTCGCGAATTGAGATTGCTGAACAAGTAACTTTAAAGTAGAGTTGGTTTTGTAATTTACAGTTCTTTACTAAGAAAGTATAAATCTTCGTAATTTTTGCAACCATAAAAGTAAAAACACAAAATTCGCATTTATTAATTAGGTTTACCGCTCTAGAATAAAATAAAAAATTGAACAATATAAAATGCGTTTTAATTAGGTATTAAACATTCTAAAATTTATTTTTCTACAAATTTTAGTTCTTTAGTTTGTCCATATACCCATCTGTCTCTTCTTATACCATATATAAACCTTTTGCTTTTCCTGTTCGAATTTCTTACAATGACCAATTTATTTACGACAAGATTTGAAAAAATAATGGTCTATAGATGTAACAATGTTTAAATCTCACGAACTTGAATTTGATTCAGTACCTTAGCATATCTAGGTGAGAGAAATTGCAATTACATGAAAGAATTACTAAAAATTACAGCTTGCGATATGCATTGCAGTATTTTTATGTACTTTGTGTAAAAGTAATTTAAAAACTAAACATGTATGTAGTTAAGTAGTTACAACAGCTCCAACTTTAAATCGTTTGTAGTTCAAAACGACGCAAAAAACTGTTCCAAATCATATTTGGAGGCTAGATGGTTTTATCTAGTAACTTTTTGATCTTCATTAAATTTAGCAATGTAAATCATCATTCATATTAGGAACAAAACGTTAAAGTTTAGTAACTGTTTGATCTTCATTAAATTTAGCAATGTGAATCATCATTTATATTGCGAAATCAAAAAATATCCTAAAAAAAATTAGTAATAATAAGGGTTAAGGCATTTTGTACAGAATTAGAAGTATCTCCTTAGCATTATCTTGACAGCAGGTTTGTGAATTCACTTATTTAGCTACGCTGCTATCGGAGTTTATTTTTTATAAAAATTGTTATGCATTCTTTTTTATAAAAACGTTGTACGACACCAAAATCGAATTCTTAATTCAACTTATTCTATTATAATAATTATATGTCAATGTCACTCCCTTCAGTATTACGGAATATCTGAATCAAACGTAAAGTTTGTATAGTATTATCTTTTAAGCAAGTAATAAATACTATTTGGAAGAAAATGGTCTTCCATTCTAATTATTATTTCTATTTAACGAATATTTGATGGTTTTCAAATCAAAATTCTTTACATTGTTGCATTGAAACTATTGAACTGACTTTATTTATTATGCACTTAAATCGCAACGTAAAATCGGACTGGTTTGCGCTAAGTTAACATAAGTATTTATTGTGTAAAATGCAAAACTAATAAAACAATTTTCAGTGATTTATTATTAATAAATATTTGCAAATATCTTGAAGAAAGAGGCACTTAAAAAAAACTATTTATGGCTAATATTTCAAATAGACGATCTCTTAAATAATCTAAATCATATAATCATGACCATTATGAGATATATGTGCAAAAGTTTCTTTCTATTTACATCACAATAACCTAAATCTATTGGTAATATTTTTATTAGTTTATAATAAGTATAGGTACGTAAATGCACGCGTGACTAAATTGTATAGCTCTTTTTCAAAGATAAAAGATTACCTTTCAACATATATATACACACTCGACATATGTGAAATGCTTTGTGTAATCAATTCTTGTTTCTTAATTGTTGCTAACATTTCTCTATTTTACTTTCCATGTTGTTTATAATTCGATATTCTATAATGTGTGTATACTCGAATATATTAATATCCTTAAATAAATTTCAAATATTTCTACAAACGATTTGTGAGTTAGTTCATCAGATGTTGCTTGTGAGCCGTACGATTCTGATATGATGTATATTATAGGTGACATCAGGGCGAAATTGAAAAAAATAAATAAAGGTAAAATAATTCAACCTAATTTCAGCCGAGTGATAAGTTTTCATTTTGATCAAAACTGATTATAATGATGCTTATAGTGAATAGCAAAGGATACTGATAACGGCTACCACCTATGCCAGAAATGGTCAATCAACCCTGAATGCTTATTTTAAGTCAATTGGATGGTCCATAGAGTCACTACGCAGTTTTCGAAATGATTAACTTAAAGCTATACTATCATACATACTATTAGTTTTCTAACTAAATCAAAATTCTTCTCTATAAAATATTTCTAGATATAAACAAAAGAACAAGACTTTAGAATTCGCTGTTCTTAATTATTATAATAATGTACTTAAACACGAAAATGAGGTACGCAATAACATGGCAAAATATTTCTTTGTTTATTGTTGCATTATAATATTTCTACTGCAAATATATGACTTGAGTCGCGAATTAAAATTAATGAATGTGCGAAATGCACACTCGATAACAATTAGAACAAACCGAAAATGCGCCTGGAGAACGCTGGTATAAGTAGGTCTTTTTATGCGAAGTTAACTGAGCAGAAGCAGATCAGATAGCCGGCTGATCGGTGGCAACTTTCGGAGTCGCTGGCATCACTTGGGCGTGGCCTGAAGGAAACTTCCGCTAAAAATTTTTAGAAAGGTTTGTAATTCCAATTAATAGATAAATTTCTCTGTTCCGTTGAGATTTTTAAGGATCAAAATTGCTTTGTTGTTGTTTGTTAATAAAAGCATAAGCGGTGGTACTAGTAGTTTACGCCACCAAAATATTGCATTGTAACACCTTGTGCTAAAATGCGTGGAACTAATATCCAATCAGATTCGCAGGAAGTACCAAAATGGTGCAATGTGTAACCGTTTATTGAAAATGAGTAGTGGAAATATTCGTTTAACGCTTTTTCAGTTAAAAAAATAATAATGAGAATAAAAAATAGCTTTCGCCAAAGAAAGAAATACGGAAATATCCTATACGTGTGAATAGACATTCACACATCTTAAACACGAAAGGCTGTCGACGGCAGGCGGCATGAAATCAAGCTTTGCGCCGTGCGCTTTCTCCTTTCTGGCGCGAGAGAATCAGCGTGTGTATTATTGTCATATGTGATTCGACATTTATTTGAATTGCATTTTTCGCGGGATATGAGATTATGAGATTTACCTATTTATAGTAATCTTATTTATTTAAGTAATCGTTATTAAATTGATTTGTTGATTTGTTAAATCACACTTGACGAATTGGATTAAATGTGATTAGTCAATTTATAGTACATTAGAGGATTACTCATTGTATTCATGATCCATTAGAGAATTTGTTATTGCATTCATTAAGTCGATGAATTAATGGGATATGATAATCCGATATCAGGTAGGAGATGTGTGTAAAAAAGATGTGCCTGGGTGTGTCTGTACTTTCAAGTAGAATAACTCGAGCTTTATTTAACCAATTTCAATTAAGTATGTTACACATAAATATAGTAAGTAAAATTTTTACCACTAGAATTCAAAAAATCCGAATTTGATCGATACATATGACATAAATGAGCTATTTTGAATTTTCCCAAAAATTCAAAAGTCACGATGAAGGCCTGAAAATTTGTACACGTATAGTAAATAGTTTCTAATAGCATGCATAAATCTTTTTTTACCAGAATTTAATATTTATAAGACAATGCGACGTTGCCATGTCCAAAATTGAAAAGTTTTGTGTTACATTATCGGGTGCATTTCTGTACACGACAGTATAAAGGGGTGGGTTTGTACTTGAGAAATAAATTCAACTGTTCAAGTTTAACCCACCAGACTATAAACAGGGATTGACGAAATACATAATTTAATAGTTTAGTTCTTAACCATAAACTTATTGACCTTACTGAAATGAAATCGGGTTAGCTTGACACATAAAATAAGAAAACTTAAAATTATCTTTACTCAATATATTCTTAAAACGTTTATGCGCACAAGGTGCCACAAGAGTAAGTTTATTAACTTTTATTTAATAAGTGTTTGATTTTGCAAACTAGTCAACAAATATAATACAATGAAACTTACATTTGAACTGCTGCCATTTCTAACGCAAAACTACACGTGGGTCTTTTTTACTATTCAGAAAATTTATTTTCTACTACCAGACCCCGAAAAAAAAATTCCTACCTCATTTCTTCCTATTATTATCTATTGGTATCAGTGGCTCTCAATTTGCTCACTATAACTCTTGCCGCAAAAATCGACTCCTACTGCACGACTCCTACAGTCCTTTGGAGAGTCCTATTTCGTAACATTTATTGTATTTACTATAGGTAATGAATTGCGAACAGTAATGGATAAATACTAAGACATTTCCAATTACGTAATAAACTTAGCGTTTAGAATAAAATATGAGTAATGAAAGTACTTAGAGTATAGGAATGGAACTATATTACAATGAGGGCAATGTTTTTCCGTTAAAATATCATCGACAATGTTACAGATGAAAAATTAAAATAAATTCTGAGAGATAGTGCTAATTCAAAATTCTTTTTATTTAAAACAATCTTTTGTAAAATTTGTTTTAACTATGTACAGGATACTTTGATTTTGGAACTTTGCGATTCTTTTCTTGAAAATGGTCCCAAAACGTTTTTTGCTAATTTCTGTTTTAACAGATCATTTGATTGTTAAATGATACAAGATGTTAAAAAGACATGCTGTTGGCGGTGTAGTTCTGAAGTAATTTGAAGGAAACAAATGCACCAATAATCTCTACATAACAATGACCTCCCTTTTGACAGGGAAACTAAATATTTCAAATTATTGATACAATTTTGAGGAGTAAAAATATTTGTCAAAAACTTCTTATACCCAACATAGTCTGCGGTTGGAGTCTCAGCTTGGCCGAGACTTTATACGAGGCTCATTGTCACTTAGGAAGGGAATCATACACATCTGCCGGGCAGATGTAAAACTTCAGTCCAGTGTGCGCGAGATGGTACGCACTATAAAGATTCCCGCACGAGTTAATCAAGAAAGGTTGGTATGCGGCAAAATTATCTGGAAACCTTCCTGTCGGCTGTGGTGTGATAGAACTCTAAGTTGAAAATAGGTCGACAGTAAAAATATTTGAACAACAACCAACGAACAAAGAATATAATGGAAGGAGCGGTTCCATTGATATACTATAGTATGTGAAGTCTGCCGCCGCCATCTTAGTACACTACTCCATCACTGCTAATCTTACACGAACCCGATGTTTTGTAGAATTAACAAAGCAAAAGCAAACTACATTATTTTTTAAAACATTTTAATATAAGAGATAGTTTAATAAAGTATATGTATAAAAGTTTTATTATAGAAAAATTTATTTGAATAGTTTTTTACAATATTAAAAAGAACCATTAAAACTAACATTATCAATTGAAATTAAACTATAAATAATATTCACTATAAATTTAATATTTAGGTTAATTTAGAGGCAACAGCTGAAAACACAGTGTCTCAATATGACGTCTCTAACTTCATCTATTAGTTCATATGTTACTCTATGCTTATTCTGTGTTCGTTGACAACAACAACGATATAACAGGTCTAAGTTCCACAGTTCCGTAGATATAAGTTGTAATATCTTAAAATTTCTTCATGATTACCTAGATTGAATTTATAATATTGATTATTTTATACAAAATACATTATGCAAGTTGTTGCGCACTAACAATTTCATAGTTGTTGTTGAATAGTTGTTTGAAGTAGGTATGATTTGTTGATATGGCCTATCACCTACGTTCACCGCTCAGTTACTGGAAATTCAACTTTATTTCATTTTGAGCACTAAATTATAAATTAATCTTCGACTTATCTAAAAAGTTAGTCAAGCAATAAAATAATTTTCTATTTATATTTGAAATTAAATTATTGATTTGAAACAGAGAGGGAGCTAATCTATAAAGATTTCTAGAGCTCTGAAAAGAATTTACCAGAATAAATCGAAACCGGTCAATAATAAATTAATTTGTGTCTCTCAACAATTGCCCTAATTGTCAATTATTTGAGGTTTTGTTATAAAATTTAAAATCAGATCAAATTTTCAACTTATACATACGATTTATTATTTGGTAGATCTGATAATAAATTTAATGGAAAAACTTATGTTGTTTACATCGAGAAAATCGGCTGTAATATGTAGTCTTTAAATAATAGCATACACTACATATCCGTGTCGTTGAACGATTATACAGCTGATTTGGTCAGCCTAAAGCAATTTTAATGTTAATTGAATAATAGAAATACTTTTTTTACGAGTGTTATTCAACATATCCTCTATTTGTTTATATAAATTCCTCATTTGAGCCATTAGTTTGTTAAACCTCAATGTAATCATTTTTATAGACGATTTCTTCATATAACGAAATTATTTTCAAATATACAGGATGTTTCATATCAGAAAAAACATAAATGTTTTGATTTTAATAGAAGTCCCTAGATATTATTTTATATTTGGATTAGACTTTAATCCTTTGATTCTTAAATTATAAAATTTAAGTAAGCAATACAAAAAATATCTGTGGTATCAGCGGCGTCCGCAAAAAAATATTTCAAAAGTGGATATTGCTTTAATTCTCAAAAATAAAACTAATTAAATTCAATCGAGACATGTTCAAAATGCAAAATTTTAATACTTTTTGAAATTAGGAGGAAGGATTTATCACTTTAATCCACTAGCATACGCATTGCGGAGTTTGTAGAGGTACTGTCAACTTTATTAAAAAAAATTCTCCAACAATAACACTATTACTAATATTTTCATAGCCGTGGTTCTCACAATACAGTCTAAACGAAATGAACCTCAAATTTTTCAATGATTGATAGCTTTTTGATATAACAAGTATCATTGATTCGATATCAAAAACATTGTATACACTGCGAGGCAAAAGATTGAAGTATTTTCTATTTTTATTACGAAAAAAGAAACATTTCATATGTTTTCATTTGAAATCACGTGATCTATGAATATACCTCGTGATATATTACTCTCATACAGTACTTTACTTTCAAGGATAGGTTTAATGTAAACAGTAATTGCTAAATGGTGTTATAGCATCTGGTATCAAGCCTCTGATAGATTATGCATTTCAAAATGTTGCAAAAAAAATTAAAACGAAGTATTAGGACACAGAATTATAAAAGAATTGACTTGGTAGCTGGTAAGAAAAAATATTACAAAAAGACATATATGTTATTACAACTATATGGAAAAGCAAATATTCCGAAATTTCTATTATTACCTGGACAAAAAATCGACCAGTATTTGTAACCAGTCCTTATAAAAATTCTGCTATAAATAGTTCCATGAAAAAGACAAGTAAATCTAAATCTCGAAACTGGTTTCTTAATTAATCATTTAAAGTATCATAAGAAATATATGGGATGTGTTGATATATGCTGAAAAAATTCAAATAGATAGCAAAAGCAAAAAATGACGATTCAGAATAGAATGGCATTTTTTTAACGTAATGTTCATTAAATACACTCGGCGCCTCCACCAAATTGCAACGACCCGTCTTTAACGGGAAAATTATTAAAACTTATCGAAGTTGAATTAAAGAGAATATTTTAATTCAATGAAATATAAATTAATATGTTTGACTCAATTAGAATTTGTAAATTATTAGTTAAAGTTAATTGAAGTTATTTAAAATAATTTTTAATTCTTTGGTTCAGCCCTTGTACATAATAATAATTAACTAAATAACATGCGTGCGTGAATTGCATGGCGCTGTCATATTTCACTGACTCTCTGTATATAATATAAATTTGAACTTTCTAATTAGAACGATTATAATCGCGTACTATTAAACTCTAAGGCAACCTATCTTTGAATCACTTAGCAAAGAATGCCGGCCTAACCTGGGCCCCTAGACCAGAAATGCAATATAGTAGGACCAAAAAATTGTCTTTCCTAGAATGGAATGCAGTTGCATCCTGTCAAATACCTCCTTTAGAATTCTAAGCATTCTTCTCGTCTATAATAGAACTTTAATGCAGCTTAAATTTATTAGAATATAAATTATAAACTAAGCTAACAGGCTTACATCAGATTATATTTAATTCAATCTTGTTAGCGATGAGACAGAAACAATAAAAATAATTTCTCAAGATATTAACAAATACTAACCTCAAGTGTCTCTTGCACAATAAAGACATTTGTCAGAGTAGGCACAGTGAGGTAATGTACTTTTTGCAGTAATTGTGGATATCAACAAAAAAACGGCTTCTAGTGTAAAGTGTATTTTTGTAAACCTTTGAATTGTTTACTGCAGTCCGGTTCAATAAAACGGTTTAAATCAATTATTGTTGTAGTAAATTAAAGTTATTAATATTTTTAACGAAGCCTGGTAGATTAATTAATTTAAAAAATATTGTATACAAATCTTGAGACCACAAAATTTAAGGTTCGGCCGCAGAAATTCATTTTCATTTAACTTAAAATAAGTGATGCGCGGTTTTTTCTTCTTCTTCTTCTTCTACTCTTCTAACAGCACGATTCGTTACGTATCATAAACCATCCGCACGAAATGACATATTTTATATTAAACGCTTAAGTACATGCATATCAAATAAGTTCAAAGATAATATTACATTATTTGAACCTGTTATTTACGACAGCTTAAGACGCGGGTTTGAATAATTAAATCATAAATAGGAGGAATGTCGAAAATGATGAGAAGAAAGCCGTGAGATTTTAATAAATGCTGCGCGTCACGTATTGAAAAATAATAAACAAAATAATGAATTTTTACATGGATAAGAGTTAATTTTGTAGATTATTTTTCTAGCTTATTATAAGATTTTGCCGGAAGAATATCTAAATATTCGTTTAATTTATAACAAAATAATGATGGAAATTTCCCTTACTTCCAGTAAAGAAAGAAAAATATAGGCAAAATTATATTTTTTTATTTTTGTACGCCAGAAAAATGTAAACTTAAAATATTCCATAACATCCAAATTTAATCAAAACTTTAGTTATTTGTTTGAAACAAAATTTTTGGAACACTTTGGGTTTTCATATTTTACTAATGTCATATCCTACTATACAAAAATTCATTAAAAAATTACAATTTACTAAATTAATCCACCCAATTATCAAAAGGGATCGAAAATATAATTTAATAATTTAATTCTATAATTTAATTCATAGCTCTGAGTTAAATCAGGTCAGCACAGCACATGAAATAATATAATACTATTTACATTTCTTCATATATCGTGTTAGTACGTACTCTAATACTGGAGATGAGCCACATGTGTTAAGGGTTTGAACTATGATTGTTAAAGCCCCCTTTTCTATTAAGATCACTGTCGAGGCAACTTTGGCCATCTTTAGGATGGTCCAATGCTTCTCAGAAAAAAAAAACCCCAATGTAAGTATTATACGAGGTTAGCGTTGATTGTTAAAGTCCCTTGCTTCATTGGCATACATTAATGGATCATCTCAATTTGTAAAAGGTGTTAATTCGTCCACATGCATAACGCATAGCTGATACAATATTTTATACCATATCTGTATAAACTAGAAATTTTCATAATTATTTGTACGGGCATTCATAGCGTAATGGTTAAGTGTCGGATTCATAGTCCGATGCAATGAGACCTTACGCCTATATTTGGAATAAGAAAAGATGTTGATAACAGCTATAAACCTATGCTAGAAACACGTGTCCACTTTGCCCCAATTTTACAAATAATTATTAAAATACCTTTTCATTACAATTTTCGAAATAACACCTACTTACTTGATATAATATAACTTTCATATACCATGTGCGTATGTAATACGTATAGGTATATGAAAGAGAGAGGATTCATGTTTTGAGATTTTTTTCTATTTCACCTTAGTACGTCTCTTGTATTGAAACTACTGCAATTCGTTAATATGCAATTCAAAGAGGGGGTGTCATAAGGAACAATTTTTCTTATAAGAAGTTTTTTGTAAAGAAATATTTTCTTGCTCAAAAAATTAAAAGAATCGATTTTTCGGTGTCCGTATGTACGTATGTTCTCCTAAGCTATTGGACCGATTTGGTTGAAATTTGGTACACAGGTGCACACTATTGTTCGGAAAAAACTATTTTTCCTTTTTTTTTTGTAAATGTAATATGGCGAAAATACACCATTTTTTTTCACAAAAAAATCAGTTTGCAATCTAGGAGGTTGAACTTTTGCACTCATATATTGCCTCGTATTGTTGCGCGTGGAATAAAATAAGTACGATGTCTCTGTCATGCATAAAACGTGAGGTTGCCACGTTCAAAGTTTGAAAATATTTTTTAATATATCTTAGAAACTGTAAAAGATAGGAAATTCGAGTAACCTTTATTTTTAGGCCACCTAAAGCCCCTTCGGTTTTATTTGAAACATTTTTTTCTCAAATCACAGTTTAGTATATTTTTTTTGAAAATTTTACGGTCCATTTTCTCAAAAAGTTTCGAAATAATTTTTTTTTAATTTCTTGTGTCGATAGATACTTGAATGTTTAAGGGATTAACAGAGTTTAAAAAACTCGCATATCATAGCATTGGAGTAATTTGACATTGAAAGATTTTCTTTCTACCCTAAATATCTCGGTTCCTATGAAAGTTGGACAAATGAAACTTGGCGAGCGTATGTAAGCCTAAGGGACCTCAATTGTACTTCTTCTTGTACAGCCCTTCCCTTTTCTTCTCCATTCTTCCCGATCAATTGCCGTGTATGTCCTGCTATTCTTTTGATGTTGTTTGTCCATCGCTCCGGTGGTCTTCCCATTGGCCTTATTTTTGGTGGTCTCCACTGTAGAATGGCTTTGGT
>WYDF02000574.1:0-27556 GCA_009867245.2 Adranes taylori
TTTTTATTTTAAAATTTTATTCTCAAAATATCAAAAAAAATCTTTATTCCTGATTTCTACAAATCAAAAAAAAATTTTTTTTTATATTTTATAAAAAATTTTTATCTAATAAATTTTGAACTAATCAATACAGTTTTTTAATATATAAAATTTACAATTTTACACAAAATCATTATAAATTTTTAGAAAATTTTAAATTTCAAACTTTTTTATCCAATCACAAAAATTTTTTAATATAAAATATTTTATAAATATTTAAATTTAGAAAAATTATTTATCAAAATGTCAACAAAACAATCTTTATTCCTGATTTCTACAAAAAAAATTCTAAATTTAAAATGTTTTAAAATATTTTATAAAATATTTAAAAACTTTAAATTTTCTGTATTTTTAGAAAATAATTATAAATATTTTTATAAATAAGAACATTTTTTTAATGTCTTCCTTCGTGAAAATAATAAAAACAATTTTATTTAAAAAAATTAATTAAAATTTCTTTTTAAATTTAAAATGATTTATAATTAAAAAAATTTTATCGCTAAAAAATTTGTTCCATTTTTCAAAAATCGAAAAGAAAAATTCTCAAAAAAATATTTTTTTAAAACACTAAATAGCAGATCGGCCAACAGGGAAGTGGGCAGAAGTCAATACTCCCAAGTCATCCGGCTTGAAGGACCAACAATTTTATGTAGCAGCAACACTGTGATTGTATTTTTATAACGCAAGTTTACCTTACTAATTTTAACTAACAATACTTACAATAACAATTTACACGATATAATATATATGTATGTATATAATTTAATTTAACTGATTGATAAATTTTTTCGATAATGAATATCTAAACTTCTAAGTCGACGAAAGCCCGGGAACTAAGTTTGTTTCGTGTAGACTAAACTGAGGCAACAAGTTATAATAGCTTGCGAAGTGCCCTTTAGAGGTGGTAATTTAATGTGACCAACAAATAACCAAAAAACAGATGGACCGCCAATTAAGCAACTTTTCAATTGCGTCGGCATTACATCCAATTTAGCTAAGTACATGGAGGGTTTGATGCTATATAATTCATTCAAAATGCGTTCGTTGTTAGACTATTGGTACTATTAAATCTTCCTTCTTGTCCAAAGTCACGTTTTGAAAGGTGGCATCAATAAAATCAATCTTTTTGTACGAAATATTTTTATGACTATAGACAAATGTTTCTTTAAAAATCAATACCATCCTAAGATTAAATCTAATTTCTTCATTATTTTGTCCAGTAGTGAAAACAAAATTTAGGACAGGTAAGAGGAGGAATAGAGCACGAGACCTAGAAAATAATCAACTCAATTTGAAGATAATTGTTTCCGCACTGGATAGAGTATTGAAACCGATAGTTTGGAAAAAGCATACATAGAAGGATAGGTAAAACAAATAAGGAAATTTATGCGATCACTCGGTGACAAGAAGAGTTAGAAGTTCGTTAAAAAATCGTTCTACTGATGATCAGAGGAGATTTTCAAATTAAGGAAACAAAGCATTGTAGCCAGTTGGAGGGCCCATGCATGAAACGAAACGGCATGGACTTGAATGTTATCAACGAGTGCAGCCGGAAACCAAGGAAGCAAGAGTAGTATTAAAAATCAAAAGTTATTTTGGAATGAGTCATTTGTAGACTACAGATGAAAATCCTGGGAGTCTCTATTGTAACAGTCTCTAAGAATATTAACGCATACTACAAACCTTCCAGTTCTAGATAAGGAAAAGCCAGTACTAGGAGAAGCCTCTCCTCGAAAATTAAGAAATTAACAAGTGGGATTCTTCTTGAATACTACCCAATGGACTGTTCCATTCAATGTATGGAAACGGTACGCAGATATTGAGAAATATTAGACACGAAGATTTGAAAAACAGATATAGAAGAATGAAAACAGGAAGGCCACCGGGCTGGATAATATTCCAAGCTAGACGATGTACGTACATGGTTGCAGAATTCTTGATGATGTTATACTCGCCATGTATACAAGAAAGCAGATCCTATGTGCTTTTACCAAAGCCTTTCCTTCGAATGGAAGATTTGATACTTTTTTTGGTAACAAAATTTAGGAATTTTCTTGGATCACTTGGTTTTATACATAATACCACTCGCATAACCGATACTGTCTTGTTAACATTTGTACAAACTTTAAAGGAATATGAAACAATAAAACAATTACTTTTCTGAATAGGGAATGCAGTGAAGGCTTCCTCGATGAAAAAAATTGCAGACGGGTTTGAGACTCGATCTTTCATATACTGAAAGTTAAAATTTTACTTACATAAAGCAAATGTTGATTGATTTATTTAGTACCATATCTAGTCTGGTAACGTGACATTCCATACTCATCGAATAGACACGACATTAGTAGTGGAAGGCGCCAAAACAAAAAAAAAGCGATTAATTTTTCGAATCAGAACCATTTATATAAAATGCAAATCTAAATCATAGAAATCAACAGTAAAAAAGGCGATAATAATTTATCAAACAAAATGCATATTCATAGCAATTATTGTCGTTATCCAATTATGTTTCTTCGATAGAAAATATAAATCTAATTATTATGAGCATTATTTAATGATCATCCAGACATTATATATGGTATCAACGATGAAAACACGTACAGTATTGATATTTATGGCTGCCTTATACTTAGAGTGGTTATGTATAACCTTTCGACACATTACAAATACGATACACGCGATGCGACGTCTTTAAGGTCAACTTCTATCTGTCCATATTAAGAATGTGACCGGACATCGCAATGATAATAATAATCACAATAAATAAGTTAAACAGGCGCTTTCAATACTTATTAAGGTATTGTTCGATGTAATCGCATAAATAAACTATGAAGTTACATTTACGAGTGATTTATTTTCTAGAGCGGAATAATTCTCTAACATCAATTTCAAGGGTACGAAACAAGTACCACTATTTTGTCTATTATGTACCACTAAAATCGGTTTTGTTAATTTTTGAATCCTCAAACAATGGAAGAACATTTGAAGAATTTATGCAAAGCTGATTTGATTTATCATAATGTCACCTAAAAGGTGAAGGGGTACTTGAGTTATAATTATTTATTTTAAATAATTATAAATATGCAAAATTTTAGACATTCAATTAGAGAGACCGGATACTACATTTCGCTTCTGGGAACTAAAAAGTACCCAGCAAACATTTGCTGTCGCCTCAACGGTAGTGATAAGTCTGAAGTCGACGTTTTATCTGGGTTGCGACGTTGGCCTCTGGATGGTCTTGAAGGAGGAGCTCACTGGCACCAAAGAAATCGACATCTCCTATATAAGCGAAAAAAAGAAACAACCATGGATTACTAACGAGATCCCACAGCTAATGTCCGAGAGAAGACAGTACAAAACGACACATACAAAGAACTAAATAAAAAGATCCGATGACGATGAAGGAAGACGAAGGAACGATGACTGGGGAACCAACGTAAGAGAACGAAATTCTCTAGGAGAAGCATGACTTGTTCAATTCGCACAAAAAAATACGAGAAATTACAGGAAAACAGCATAGAACCCAAAGCGGTATATTGAGAGGACCTAACAATGAGATATTGGTCGACTTCAAGGACAAGTTGAAACAACGGGTAGAATATGCACAAGAGCTTTGTAATGACAAAGGCTTTCCCAGATCAGTGCATACAAGCTTCAGTTCTCAATGAGGAAAGAATTACAGCTCAACGGAGGAAGTTGTGCGAGCTATCAGATTACAAAACAAACGCAAAGCCCAGACAGGATCCATGTGGAGACCCTTAAAATGATAGCAGACAGGAAGGGTGCGGGGCTTAAGCTCTTAACAGCACTGTTTATTCCCATTTATAGAGTCGGCTAAAGACCTTCAGACTGGCTCACCTCCGTCTTTGTTACTCTGCCGAAGAAAATCAAAGCCACGTTCTGAAAACCATGGTGCGGATCATACACATCCAAATATATAAGAATTGCGAGTAACAAATCGATCCAACTCAGTTCAGCTTTAGAAATGGCATGGGAATTTGCGAGGCACTGTTTTCACCTTCATCGACTATCGTAAAGCGTTTGACTGCGTCTGGCATCAGAAGATGGCAGAAATTCGAAGTACCTCAGATATAAACGCTGGCGACCTGCCCATTATTAATGATCTTTAATACCAAACTGTACTAAGAGTGGACGGTGCGACAGCTGAAAAAATACCAATACAGAAGAGTGTACGATCAGGTTGCGTTCAAAAGTTTCAGTAGAACGACGCCATAATTCATGCCTGAAGGATGTGCGGAGATGGTTCGGACGAACATCGGCAGAGATTTTCTGGGGTGCAGTTTCTCGAGTCAAAATTACTAATTGAATCGCCAACCTCCGCAGGCATACGACGCTATAAGAAGATGAATATCAAACAGAAAGAAACTTTACCAAAGTTTTTTCCAAATCTGATTTTTGCTATTAGAAAATCAAACCTAAAAGAGGAAGTAAAAAGCAAACGGAAACACGAATGAAATAGTAACATTCGTGCGAAGGAAAACCTTGTCTGTCTTTAATAAATTAATTTACATGGATAGTTTCTTGGTTATTCTTAATTTTAATACTTTTATAGAAATCGTGGTTGCTTTAATCAATGTATTGCAATAACGAGTTCAGGTCATCAACTTTTTTTTTGTCCAGCGGCCGAGGAGTTGAGTAGCGAGGGGATAACGCATCCTGTTCGTTTCTTCTGGAAGTCATCTGTGTTTTCTACTAATGTCGAAAATTTTGTATTCGGCACCGTCAAATGATTCTTTGTAACGAATTCTTCCCAGATCATCTTTGCTGAATTGCAACCATTTAATTTTTAGCCATAAAACCTTTTCTTTCTAAAGGTTCTCTTTCTTTTGTATAAATTGCTTCCTTGGGAGCGGTTTGAAGGCAAAAAAGTCCTTAATTTTCATTTCAATAACCTTCATACCTCGCATTTCGACGGCTCTAATGAAATTAGCCCAATCTCGTGGTACTTCAATTTTCATGTTCTTTTTTTCTCCCCTTTCTATTAACCCATGAATTGTGTCCGCCTCCATGTGGGAGTAAATTGGTTCCATAAATTTTTGATTGATAACTTTTAGATCACTGTCCTGGGGCAGTTGTGTCATAAAGAAGGAAAGCATTACCACAACGTAAATATTACGATTCTGTACAGGACAAGTATCGCAAAAAAAACTTCTTGTACCGTTTTTGGTAAGTCCCTCAAATGATGAAACATGCAGGATGCTATTCTTACCCCCACGTTCAGCCATGGTCTCATCCCAGATATAACAGAGAGGTATATTCTTCTTTTCTGTTATGGAATAAAATATCAAATTGTACGTCCACAGTGCCCTTTTCCGCCGTCATTCCTCTTTTCCGCATATGATGCCTCAGCAAGGGTAAGGTGGTTCTTATAAGCCTCATTAATATCCTTACTTCCACTGTCTTCTTTGTTTACCTGTGTTTTAAACTTGTCGCATTTCTCGCAAGTGTCATTGTAGGGATGTTTGAAAGAAAGATTAAAACTTTCCACAAAAATTTTTCTGTATGTAGATTCCTTAGTTGCAGACGATACGCCCTGCTCATTGTAATGATCTTGATATAGTCTAAACATTTTCGTTGTGGTCAAATAACTAGATAAATATTTTTTGCGAGTCCTTTCCCTTGAATAGTGGCTTTCAGCTGCAGGTAACATATTAATTGCATCTGATCCGCGCTTTTTTGAACAATTATTCTGATTTGCATCAAAATTATGTCGAAGGTATTGATGAACATAGTCTGACATACTTATGCTCCTGTACCAGGGAAATAGAAAGTATAGCCTGGAAAATTGCCGTCTGCTGTTAGCTTTATCGTTTCGTAACCTCTCAGTCTTCTTTTCAATTTCTGTTACGCTTTTACTCAGATATTAGTTCTGCGATTCTACTGGTAATTCATAATTTTTTTTGAATATTCTCTTTCTAATTTCTTCACCAATTTTTCACTACACTTTCTTCGACAACAACATGGTGGTCTTAATGTTTTTGCCTTTACTCTTTTACCAGTAGTGCTGGTGTACTCCTTTCCTTCATCTTTCGCAGCCTTTCTTACATTTATTTTCCATTTATTTACGTTTCTTTTCCTCTTTCTAGTTATTTTGTCCTGTTGTTAAGAAGATTCAACAGCATCTACTGATAAACTGTTTGACAGTTAGAATCAGATGTAGAACTTGTGTCTGGAACGTACTCATCAGAAGTTCCATTTGAGAAAACTACAAAAACAAATTTAACAGTTAAAATTAGTTAATTAATTACTAAGGACGGGAGGATTCATCCCTTACTATTATTATACGGGTATTATTATTATTATACGTACCATTATTAATTTCAGGAACAGCATTGTCCTCCTCTTCTAATATTGCATTTTCATTGAATAATTGATTTTTATTCTCATTCACGGTCTTCTCATCTGCAAAAACGATACTCACAGTAGTTACAACAATATAACGTATGTAGAATTATGTATGGCTGCTTATTTTAAGTTAAATATAACTTATTACTCGTCAAAGTACCTATTAAAAATAATGCCAAAACTAAATAAAAACAGAATTCCTTTAACTCACCTTCTTTTCTGTTATACACATATTCACAAGAAGTTTTTCTCGCATCATCATTCAATATTTCAAAATACACTTTATTCATTAAAAATTATCAATCAATTCACTGAAAATTATATTTATGATGTCACTAGCAATAATTAACCTCAAATGTCTAAGCAAGCATGTAATTGAGTCAACAACTTTATATACATAGGCAACCAATGTCACACTTGATACAAATAATGTAGTCACCTAAATAACTAAAGTAGACATTGGTTGTTCTTGCATTAAAATAATATGTGAAGACAAAAACCAAAGAATACTTTAGCTCTTCCTGTAACTAATATTTATAAACATTACAATTCACATTAGTTCGTTTGTTGAGCTGCACAGCAAAGTCGGTTTGTAGTAAGAGATTGGTTGTTATTGCACTAATTAGACAACAACTTTATATACATAGGCAACCAATGTTACACTTGATACAAATAATATACTCACTTAAATAACTAAAGTAGACATTGGTTGTTCTTGCATTAAAATAATATGTGAAGACAAAAACCAAAGTATACTTTAGCTCTTCTTGTAACTAATATTTATAAACATTACAATTGACATTAGTTCGTTTGTTGAGCACTAAATAGAACATGCTTTGTAGACACCGTTGGAGTGAAAACCTCAAAATCCGAAATTTTTGACATTGGTTCTTTTTGTACTAAGGTACAGATATATCAAATTTACTTTTCCATATGAAGTTTGGTTGATTTCTTGATGTTTGGTTGAACAAACTTTATGGTGAAGTTTACACAACATTATGTTGAAGCGATGAAACGAACCAACAGAATGTATTTTACAAAAGCTTTATCCATTATTGTATATTTTACTGTTTGTAAGAATTTAGTTCCACTTTAAATGTAAACTTAACGTTATTAAATTGTTTAATCTAATTGGAACTAATTAAAAAATGTATTTCACACTAATCTAATTAGTTTTCTCTCTATTGTTACAGTCTGGAACTCAATGATGGATGGTCACGAAATGATGAAGAAAAAGAAATCGTCACACCGTCCTCACACATCCACGCCACGCCCCAAGCCCAATTCCTACGAGGACTACGATCCATACGAATACGACATACAGAGTCAGGCATCAGCAAAAATTGATTCAATCTATGCGATAGCCGCTCCACCGAAAAGCTTCTTCTTAGATAAGCCACAATATATACCACAACAACAGCAGCAAATAATGAATAGACCATATACTGTTGGCAAAGATGTGCCCCAATATATTCATCAAGGCCAAATAAAATTATTTGCGATACCATCCGTCCAGACAGAGCATGTAGCTTCTAATAGAAATTATGATGTTGGCAGTGCACATAACGGTTATCCATCAAATTCCTATCATCATCAACAACAGGGCAGATTTAACATTCGTAAATCCAATCAGAATTCATATCAACCTCAAGATACAATATTCCCGACTTCGACAACCTTCTATAATAGACCAACTACGCAACAGAATTATTTATACAACTCTAACATCAATAGAAATATTTATGACCCAGAAGATTCCGAACATGACCTTGTTGATGTACCATTGACGGGACCTATGGTTACTAGGGTTCATCCTGATGGTACACCTGTAGAAGAACGGAGAGACTTGCCTCAGGATGAGGATCTAGCACATTATAGAATGTCACAAGTCAGGTTGCCCAATTTTTAAACGTTTTAACGAAGAAATGAAAGATCCAACACATTATAGAATGTCACAGGTTTGATTGTAAAATATTTCAATGTTTTCAGCGTTGCCAAGCCTACAGATTTGAACTTATGATATTCATATCTCAAACATTTAGTAACAAAATTTCTTTCAATTTTGAATTATAGCATATATTATTTATGTAGGTGATACCTCTTTGATTTATTGTAATATTATGCTATTGATACTGTAATTATGGTACAGTTGCCAATGCTGAATCCTTTAAATATTTTTTTAATCTGTCATATTTATTTATTTTTAGTTGTGATGTGAATATTGGATTCAAATTTTACAGTTAGAATAAAATTGTAAATAGACTTGTCACCTATAGTGGTTTAAGTTAACTATAATCTAATTTTCCCCACCTGAGTGATAACCTATTATGAAGACATATCCCCCATTCACAAATAACGAACGGCTAAAGATTGTAAACATCCAATTAATTGTGAAGAAAGTGTTTTGTTTTTGTTGCACATCTATAATGTAATGTACCATATATATTCCCATCTTTATTTACGTTTAAAATTTAGAAAAACTTAGAAATAAAAGAAGAAATAAAACTAACTCTCTCTAAATGTACGAAACAAAGAGAAACGCAATCACATGTTTCATATGATGCATTCATTGCAATGTTGCCAACGTTGAATAATATTGAATTATAATATTCAATAAAAATTATTGTATTTTATTGTTTCTAGTAAACATAAAACAAAGAAAATAAATATAAGAACATAAATATAAAAATTAAACAACATATAAAATTAACAGAATTTTATCATTTTCTCATTTTCTGACACTTATCAAATTGAAATGAATAATTCTTTTCTTAACGAGATATGACTGACTAACAACATATATAGTATATTATCTAAAATTTGTTAATGGTCGTTTCTAATGCAATTGCAAAGATCTGATAAAACAATTCGGTACTTATTATCGAAGGAAACGATTAAACGGCAGTACTAGTCTTATGAGAACTCAGGCAACTATATAACAAATATTAATTACTTCAAAATTCAACAATTGCTTGTTTACGCTAATAGACAAATTAAATGGATGAATAAGTTAATTATAGAATAAGTTAATTATACAGAAGTTTTGATCTAAATGACAACAATGCAGATATCCTTTTATGACGCCATTCTAAACACATGTGCTACTTTAAAAAGAGATAAGATGTATTTGCATAGAGTACTATAGAATTAAATATGACGAAAGTAGCATGTGGCTTCTTTTCGAGTTATCACTCAGATGGAAAAAAATATAGATTGGACCTTTTTGACTTATTTGTATGATACTGTAATTATGATACCGCTGCCAATGCTGAATGCTTTAAATATTTTTCTAATCTGTCATTTATTTATTTTTATTTGTCATGTGAATATTGGATTAAAATTTTACAGTTAAAATAAAATTGTATATATTGTTGTCACTTAAGTTAACTTCCTATCAGCTTTTAACTGTAACAGCTAACAACCCCATATTGATAAAAATCCGGTCCCAGACGATGTGTGTCTTCGTCATCACGGGCTCATTCCTATAGCATGTGGAAGGTCAACTTCGGCCAACATTCGTTATGCGTAATGTTCCATTGTCGGTAAACTAGCACGAATCAAGGCAACACATACGTTCCTACGTATGCATTAGGTTTGGCGTATGCATTTGATAAATGTTTATTGTTGACGTCTACTCGTCGAATGCACACATCGTCTGGAACCAGCATAATGGCAACACTAATGGTAATTGTTACATCATCAATAAAATAATTAAAAATTTGAAAATGAATATGTACAATATTGTAGCTTTCATATGTTATTTACGGAAAACTACAAATAATCTTTCTATGTCCACAATCAAAGTTAACATAAATTAGTGTATGAATATGAATCAATCCCAAAATGCAAATCAATTTATATTTTATCTATTATACAACATTTTTATTGGGATTTATATTTTGGAAGCCCCTCCAAATTATTGTTTCTTAGGCAGTCATCTGAACGTTTTGCATATATATTTAGCTACTTATAAAGCCTATCCAACTACGTCATAACGACGCTGCCATGACTAGAGTTTGATTCAGTCATCTGAAAAACTGTTGGAATAGTTTAGTAAAGGTTGTTGGATAAGCAACGTTTTGAGAATGCTTTTGATTTTATTTGCAACAGTTTTTTTTTGCAAAACAAAGACTTACTTGGCATATATGTACAGTTTCTCCATAGTTTAAAAAAGCTCCATAATTAATTTTTTTATTTGTATATGTGTCTAAAATTTATTTAATATTCTAGCCGTACGGGGTATTTAAATGAACGGCTTTTTGTGGGAATAAGTAGGTAAGCGGAAGGCCCTGCCAGATAGACGTAGACTAGAGTTCGGTCCCCAACATACCCTGCTTAACAAATCACATATTTATAGGGTATGTTGAGCTGTAGATATTGTGACCTTGAGTCGTAGGGGGAAACTATGCGAATAAGTAGGAGAAATATATGGATTATATCATCTAGAATATTTTGACTTAATTCGTTCTAAAGCGTCACGCTGTCATTGGTGGGGTCTAACATAAATTGTTTGTTTAAGAGATTCAAGATAGCGATTGACAGGGCATTTCCGGTCTGTCATTTTGGGGAAGCTCCGATTTGAATTTTTAATAAAACTAACTAGATTCGGCGCGAAATTTGAATTTTCCTAAATAATTTTCCTAAATAAATCATAAATCTTAAAAAACTGAAATTTGATATTAAAAATTTTTATCTGAAATAACCTGGTTTTTATTACAACCAAGAAAGCAAAACTTCGGGGATCTTATATAAATAATATCTGGATCTAAAAGCACTATATAATGTCTGTTTAAGAAGTTAGATATGTTGAGCTGCTTTTGGGCAGCGCACTGTATATATTTTAACATAATTTAATTGCACTCTATAAAATGGTATCAAGATGAGTGTAATTTTCTTTCTTTATTATTATTTCTTTCTTTTTCATAATTTTCTTTAAAATAGTATCAAGAGTGGTTCAACTTTATAGTTTTGTAGATGTAGCGTACAACATCTTAAAAATTTACCGTTGGCCTTATATGTGTATTTACTTTAGGTTTCGAATGTTTAACTTTTAATGTTGCTTCCATATCTTTTAACTTAAAACTATTTTCGGCAATCATTGTAGCAAATTCTAACAGATTGTTTGTAGTTTACTTATACCACTTTCTGAAAATGTACATTTTAATTTATTCTTAAAGTTCAGTGAAGATAAACGTTTAATGTTGTCAATGAATAGAACCAAAATGTGTAAATTAAAAAATAAATTTTGTACATATTACTTTCTGAATATCCAAATTTTACAAAGCACTTTTTTTATATATATCTTTATAAACATGTAAATAAAATATGTAATCTTTTGTTATTACCATAATGCTGTGATATGTTGCTTAACATTTATGAAAATACTAGTCTTCAAACATTATGTTACCTACTTTCAAATATTCATTAGATCTCAGTCAAAATTAATTTTAATTAATTACGGATTAGAATGATTTCTGTACTGGAAATTTTGAGAAATATCTGATTTGTCTGTAATTTTTCAATCCACGATGATTATTAGAAGAATAGTTGCTCCATATTGTATTTAATTTACAGATCGCACACTCTAATGGTCTGTGTTTAAAGCTTAAAGAAAGGAGTTTTGCCAATACATCCAGTCACAGGCCTTGGCATTCCTTTGAAGTTCATTGAATAAACATTCCTTAGAATTTCAGTTATGACCTACCCCATGGGTGAGGTATCAACGGCATTTTGTGTTTTTGTTTATGGGTTTTCATTATTGAAAAATGTTGAATCTAAATTTTATAGTAATAAGGTTCTACATTCCTGGCCTAAGCATCTAGACGCGTAACGGATAGGTACAGATTTTACTCGCTATGAAAAGAGTTTAGCCTGATATATCCTGTTTTAAAGGCGTACAGAAAAGCAGTAATTGAAAAGGAAAATTGATAAGTAATACATAGCTATCTTAAAAGCGAATTTCACTGTAATATTTCCTACACATTAATGGAGCAGCTTTATTTTCACAATGTGTAGAATATCCTAATATTGTAATAAAACACACAAATAATTTTGTAGAATCCATGTTAAATACTAATGAAAACTTATTTTGTTTCTTATTATACACATGAATGGAACTTAAATTGTTTGTAACATAGTGGTACGTAATGTTTAAAGATGAATTTAATGTAAATAATATATCTACTCAATGCATTAACTGAATGAAAGTTATTTAAAATGTATTTAATGTGTACGAATGTAATTAAATAATATTTATTTCTGTTTCCCGTAATTCTTATTATACTCATTATTAATATTTATGACATTTGATATTTGTTTATTTAAGATTTTAATGTATTTACTATAAAATTTTATGTACTTCATGTTAACATTAATAATAGTAATATTATGTACTACTATTATATAATATATATTATATTATGTTCTCCATTCTAGTGAGAATTTCCTAAGTATAAATATTTGTATTCGTTTGTGATTTTAATATGTTGCAAAAATCATTGTTTTAAACATTGCTCTTATTCGACATTGTATTATTTTATTTAAAATGCACCAAGAAAACAATTTCAGCTGAAAGATTTATAATGTTTTAAACAAAAAATGTTAAAATAAAACACTTAACAATGACGGAAAGTTTCATTTAAAACCAATTTTTATCTTTCATATATATACACGTATGTAATACCTATAGCCATATGAAAGATATAGGATCCGTGTTTTGAGAATTTTTTGTATTTCACCTTAGTACGTCTCTCGTACTAAAACTACTGCAATCCGTTAGTACGCAATTCAAAGGAAGGGTCTTAAGGAACAATTTTTCATATAAAAAGTTTGTTCTAAAAAAATTGTTTCTTGCTCAAAAATATTAAAAGAAGGGTCGATTTTTCGGTGTCTGTAGTATGTACGTACTTACGTCTGTATGTTCAAAAATTTCTTCTTCCCTATAGGACGGATCTGGATGAAATATGGTGACAGTTGTAGACTATGAGCCCTCAGAACGGTTTTTTCTTTTTTTTTATAAATCCAATATGGCGGACAGGAGCCATTTTTTTTTGTTCAAGAATTTCGTATTCAAACTAGGAGATTGAAATTTTGCATACATATAGCATCTTGTATTATGCGTCAAATTGCATAAGAAACGGTGTTACCATGTTTGAAGCTTAACAAACTTTTTGAAATATCTCAGGAAAGATAGGACATCCGAATCCACTTTAGTGTATAGGCTAAATAAAAGTCCGTCAATTTTGTTTGAAACTTTTTTTCCAAAATAACAATTTAACATATATACAGGCTGGTTTTTGTTTTGCTAATTTTAGGCTCCATTTCCTCGAAAAGTTTCGCAACATTTTTTTTAATTTCTTGTGTCGAAAGATCCTTTAATACTTAAGCGACTAAGCGAGTTTAAAAACTCCACGTCATAAGACCGGAGTAATTTGACCTTGCAAAAAAAGTGTACTACCCTAAATATCTCGGTTCCTATGAATGCTGGAAAAATGAAACTTGTGGAACGTATGTAAGATCAGGGAGCCTCAATTTTGCCAGTGTGGGCACTGAGTATACTTGACCAATTTATAGTAATAATTTTTTTTCAAACACTTTTTTAGAAACACCTATATATTTTCTTATTAGCCCTTTCAATTTGCTTTACTATGATACCACATATGATGGGTCTGTTATCATTTCAAGGATGTGACCCTTAATAACTTAAAATTTTACAACTTGTCGCCATGGCAACCGACATTAAACAATTATCTTTTATACATGTAAGCATACGTAATAGATCATATATGCAAAGTTGCAGGACAAATTATTTTACGCTGTATGAGACATAGAAACTACTTTCGCAATTAAATAAATGTTGTTATCAGTGGCGGTACACATTATTATTTTTGGAGGGGCTCGAAATGATTACTTTATTGAGAAATTCAGTTTTTAAATTAGAAGACTGAAATTTCGCTCATATATAGTATATTGAATTATGCGTCGAATGAAAGGAGTACCATTTACGCAATTGGTATAGAGCGCGACGTTGCCACATTTAAAATTTTACAAACTTTTTGATATATTTCAGGCACTATAAAAGATTGGACACTTGAATAAACTATATTCTATAGGCTACCAAAAGCTCGCTCGATTTTATTTGAAACATTTTATTCTAAAATTACAAACTAAGATATATACAGTCGGTTTTCTTTTGTAAAGTTTGTGATCGATTTATTTGAGACCGACTATTGTACTACAATAAATATCTCGGTTCCTATGAAGATTGAAACAATAAAACTTAGGGAACAAGTGTAAGACCCAGGGACCTCAATTTTACGCAGAGCGGACACAAAGAAAGACGGACTTAAAAGCGGTCGTGGAAAAATGAAGTCAAAAACGTCAGCAGACCGCGTCAAATCGGACAAATTCCTAAGACCAAGGCTTCGCACGCCAGACTATTCGTTTAGAAATTAGCAAAAAAGAGAGCCAAGAGGGATCGTAGGCCATGCCAAACCGGACAGCGAAGCTGTCCTCGCCGTAAGCAAATATGGGGACCGGGGAGTCATCGGTAGGCGGCAGATTCATGTGACAACTGTTGTTTAGTTTACCCTAAACACCATTGTGCTAATTGAATTTAATAGACAGCTTAAAAGGTAACAGTCAAAACTAAAAGTTTCAACTTTTGTTGAAACTGCAATGAAACAATGTTTTGTTATGCATGATGTAACAAAACATTGGCCTTCCAGATGAAAGGTGAGGTGGCGATCACGTCCACGACTTTTTTAAAACCAATTTTTTTAAGATGCGTTTATGAGGATGTGGTTGATTGACAATGGTTGATATGACAACGTATTGCTTGCAGCTGCAAAATGGTTTGACGTTTAATAGCCGTTTATTATTAGCCGGTTATAATAGCCGTTATACAAACGAAACATTTATTATTGATCGTGGTGAACGCGGCCAATTATATGACTTCACGGTTGTGTGTATTTTGCCTTACAGACTTCAAAGACAGTCTTGATATGTTAGCAAAAATTGAAGACAGTAAAAACAGTTATAATATAAAAAAAATAACTATTTTTTAGTATATAACAAATACAACTTGCAATATATGTAACTTGTTATTGTTCTTGTGAAATCTGAGGAATAGGTAATATACAGAAATTTGAATGTATGTAATAGCGCCGGGGTTGCAGATCAAAAGTAGCGACGTGGTTGCAGAGTTATATATCTGTATGACCAATCCCACCAAAATAATGGGAGATCCTAATCCTATTCAAAATTAAAAGAAAGTTTCCTAATTCGAACAGCTGATATTTGTAAATATTTTTAAAATCACGCATGAAATCAGCACTAGTTTTAAATTTCTCTCGGACTAAAATTTGTTCTGTGTAAATCGATTGTGTTTAACGTTTTCAAATTTCTTCTGTACGAAACTTTATGTTTTACAAAAACCACATAATAATATTCATACATGATTCAGTAAATTTTCATTTGTTTATTTTGTTGATAATAACCGCAATCTTATTTATTTTTAGATTACAGAAGTTCATTGATATTTAATGATATTAATGCCTATGTAAATTGCATATTATAACGATTAATTTGTTTAACATCATTATTCCTTCTTGTCCTAACATAAGAAACATATTCCTGGTTCGTTGTTCAATATAAGAATGCTTATTAGTCCAGTAATTTTAGTACATGGTGGTGCTGGTAACATCGCATCTGAGGAGAGAGAACGAGAAGTTATCAAAGGTGTTAAATATGCAGCACGTACTGGATATAAAGTTTTGCAGGAGTCAGGTATGGGAATAAAAATTTTATTTTCCATACGCCAACTTACGTACATGATACATAGGTGCATGTGGGTACCTAAAAGGTATTCGGTTTATAAAAATCTTTTACTTCGACATTTTGATAGGGATACTCGTTTTGGAAATCAAAACTTGTTTTTGAACATGATTTAAACCAGAATTTCTTCTGCTGAATCGATTTGGAAGGAAACTAGCTGTAATTTGGACCAGAATTCAGTATTTACATTAAGAGGCTGAAATTATCCTGACCTGCACCTATCGGAATTAGGTCCATTGCAATAACTTTAAACGTGACAGCGTAATGTTGTCACATTTAAAATTTTAATAATTTACTGTATCTCAGATACTACTATGTATAGAAAATTCTAGCACATTTTGTTACGTTTAATGTTTTTTGTTACGCTAGTCTAATAGATTTACTGCTTTCATTAAATATTAAAGGTACTAGTAATGAGCTACTAGGGTAAATGATTAATCTCTGTTGGATGTACATATATACGGAAAATCTTCCTTAGTAAGTCTTGTTACTGTAAATTTGTTCCTTTGCTGACAATTCATCATATCATTTATAGTCTTCCGCAGTGTACAAGCGAACTTCTGTTTTGAATGCACATTCAAAATCTCTGAAGTCTGAATCGTTTGGTAGATAGGTGTGGCCATGTTGCAAAAATCGAATGATAACTTTTTCAAGCATACAATGATTTTATACTATATACATAATCATAAGAAGCATTTTTATGCTTCGATTTTGACTGCCACAGGAATCTGCCCAAAGTCTTAAATGAGTACAAGGTTTTAAATTTTGCATAATAAATTTATTTAGACATGATCCTATTTCTTGAGTACCACACCCAGCTTCATGTTCTAACCAGACATAAAAGTGTCCTTTTCCAGTACTTCCACAATGTATACCTAGATTGTACAAATTCAGTTGTTGTTTATAATAGACTATTAGTTCGTTATCGTTTATACGAACAATTCTGATTTCTACTAAATTAAAGATAAGCTGATAATTGTGACGTACTATTAAGTTTACTTTCTAACAGGTTCTTTATTAGATGCTTGTGAAGCAGCCGTATGTACAATGGAAGATAATGAATATTTCAATGCTGGTTTGGGCTCTGTATTGAACGACGATGGTGAAGTTGAAATGGATGCAAGCATTATGGTGGGATCTGATTTAAGTGCAGGTACAGTACTTACCAGTACGGAAATACTACCGCTATATGAAAATTGTAAATTATAAGGAAATTATAATAATTACTTTAAAAATTGAGGCACGGTGGACACGCGTGTTTCTAGCATAGTGGTGCAGCGAAAAGTACGCGAAATATGCCTCTGTAACCAAATTATTATAATTTCCTTGAAAGCAAATGTTTTAAATTTGCATATGTTAAGATGTTAAACTTCTATTTATTCGCTGTATACTGCATTTGATATAATGCATTGCAGCAGCTGTGTGTAATATATTTACACAAAATAGCACCTAACAAATTGAGTTGAACTATTAATGTGTTTTTATATCTAACCCTAACCAATGAAGCAAGGGACTGTAACAATCAAAGTTCGCCTTGTATAAACTTTTATTGGGTTGACCAAAGTTGTTTCTACAGTGATATTAATTGAAAGTGGACTTTAACAATTAAAGCTCAACACCTTAATAACACCCATAGTTTATCCCCAGTATTAGAAAACTAATCGTTTTCAAACGTTTTTGAAAAAAAAAACAAAAACCGCACATTATAACTAGCTATTAAGATTTGGATGTTGCGTGTATTGTTACGGCATTGGTTGTTTTGTCAATGTATAGGTTAATTCTTATTCTTTCGCATATTTCTTATTTCAGTGTTTTTTAGCGCGCATCATTTCCAAAAATCGAGTCTTTCTCGTGGAAAATCGGGATAATTCGGGACAAATACTATAAATTCGGCACCTAAAAAACGAGTTGTAAAAAATCGGGACAGGGACTGAAAATTTGGGATTCTCGGGACTTACCAGTTCCAGGCTGAAGAGGATGATAAATCCTAAAGCCTCCTTCAAACAAACTCTCCAATCTCTCTTAAACTATATAGAATCCCAACATGGAGTGGAATTTTAGTTACGGTAGAAATCCCACACAGTTAGTTCCTTCGCCTTTTGATGGTTTCTCCACTTCCTACACAAAAAAAAGAGTTGTAAAAAATCGGGACCGGGACTGAAAATTCGGGAGTCTCAGGAAATTCAGGACGTATGGTCACCTTACTTTACGTATATAATTTAAACCAAACTGAGAACTTTGCGCATAGATGAGCTCGCCTCAGCATCTGGAAACATTTATAATATTAAAGCATTACAGCATCATATCGTTCATAGGCATTTTGCTGCAATAGCGATTGTTGAAGTCCATGTAAATTATTTGACATGTTATTTTATATAACTTAAAGGCACATTAATGCAAAACCAACAATTTTTTGTCACCCCCTCAGAGCTGGTATCCAGTCGAGCCGCACCCACCTTGCTACACCACTGCTCGTAAGCTATTTTTTATCGAAAATTATTGATTAAAATAACTCTTTAACGCCAAATACAGTAAGCTTATTTTTCAAATTACCTGTAAAATTATTTAACTCTTGAATTAAATTTTATTTCTTTTTGTATCTAGTAGTGCGTGTTTTAGCGTAACACTGAAGTGTTTTAAAATTTGTTTGCTGACTACTATTTCAGTATTTTAATCTTCAATATAAAATAGTTACGTTCCTTTTTGTACGTAACTGAGTTTTTTGGAATTTTTTCCAGCCATCAAGAAATATAACATATAAAACTTACATATTTGCACTTTCCATAATTATATCGGAGAAACGTAACGTTTAGCATTTATTTTCAATTGTAAAATTTACTTAAAAATTGTCGCGTAATAGTTAGAAACGGCTGTTTTATATGGCTGTATTGTGTTCTGGCGGACCCCTTGGCGGCATTCACTTGCAAACCGATCGCAAAGCTTGGATATTCTAGAAGCATTTTATGTTTTTCATATTCCGTAGTCGTAGCCTACTTATCATGCGACTTGCACAGATACATATTAAATCTTTATGTACAATGAATAATTCTAATTAAACATGGTTATATATATATATATATATATATATAAATGGTTCCCCTTTAAAGTGTTTTACTTGTATTTATAAGTTAAACTACGAGGAATAGTGCTCGAATACTAAATATTTCTAGACTTTATCCAACAGAACCAAATTAACATGAGGGATTATATTTTTTCCGTTACAAAATATTTGATCTATTATTCGAGCTAGATTTAATAGAATTTCAGATTTTTCAAGTCTTTTTGCGTAATCGCTACTAGATAGTCTTGTTATAATTAGATACTAGATAGCCTAGTTACTAGACAAAACTAGATAGCGTTGTTCTACTTTTGTGTTAGGAGGAAGCACCTTGTTTTAATATAATTTTTGTTTTGTTTATTTTTTCAGTTGTACTCATTTTGTGAATTCTCCTGTAAGTAATGTAATACTGATGTATATTCAGTTGTCTACATGGAATTATTTGAGAGGTACCGATTAATATATATAACATAAATTTCAATCAATTTGACATATTCAATATTTTTGTCAAATCAAACAATCAACCTCATTTTCGATACATTCCATTTAAAATTCTTAGTAATGAATTGTACAGAATATTATACAAAGCCTTTAAACCACTTAAGAAACATTCTACGCGGTGCACAGTATTCATCAAATTGGCAAATACAACTCCTTGTTTTAATTCTAGCATCAATTGGTTTTTGGTACACATTGACATGGTTTGTGCAAATATTAATCTCAGCGATATGGCCAGTAGCCCTTATTTTTCTACTCCTTATTGTGCCAGAGACAAGAGAAGTGTTTCTCCATGTTTATTTGCCCGCAGCTGTGAAAGCATTTAGAAGTCTGCTAAATAGAATACCTCTTGATTTAGCAAGGTAGAAGTAAAGGACAATGAAATGACATTAGATTTGGGGTTTAAATGATATTTATCATTGTCATTATCTGGAGTAATTTTTGTACAATATTTTAATAAAACCTGTCAACTTACGCCTATATTTAATTTTTCGTAATATACATATATAAAAATTTAGAATTACGTGTTTTAGAATATTACTTTAGTAAGTCTCTTATACTTACTTTACTGCTATACACAATTGAACCAATATCATAAGAACAAAAAAATCAGCAAGGATCTAAAATGTGTTACAGATTAGTATTTTTCACTATCTGACTGTCATGCTAAAATCATTTTTGTAGATTTTGGTAATGCTCAAGAAGTCTTGAGAAACATTCAATTTACATAGATTGATAGATATTTATTATAACTGTTCAGTCATAATGCATATATTTAAAAAGTTACACATTAATAAAGCAAAGTATAATATGCAGTTAGAAAGTGTTCTTTATTTCGTATAATCCATATATTGGATGATTTAGAAGGTGGCATCTCAGTTTTCTCTTGAAAGCTGTTTTATTGAGTAACCTCCATTTTGGGGACAAATATTGTAAACTTCGTTTCCGAGGTACTCCGGTGCACATAACACGGATTGTAGGAACCTCCAAGTTTGTTTTCGCTTGGGCGTTATGATTATGAATGTATTCTTTCTTTTCTTTTAACATTAGACCTTTACCTATATCGTTTGGTACCTTAAATATACTGGGTGATTCACAACTTCAGTCATTAATTTCATCAGGAGGTAAAACATGTATAACAGTAACATTTTTTTGTTGAATAACTTAAACATTCAAAATATGAATTTTCATAGCCTTTTCTTTAAAACAACATACTTCTGGTACAATGATTAAAAACTCAATTCTTAAAAATTGTAGCTAAACCAACTATTTTTTTAATTTTCTTAAATGCCTGGCATTCTGTTTATTATGTTTGTTATTGCACTAGGCTTCTTTGCTCTTCCGACTATGACTAGAATAAGTCAGTGGAAGCGCTGTATGGTCTATAGTCCACAAAAGTAAGAGTTCAGTCTCCCAGACTCATCGGTCTTCTAGAACTGAGGCAAAATGACAGGATCCACAGGATCCATAATTTGTTTTACATATTGAAGAAGAAACACAACTTTTTTAGCGTCTACACTTAGTGTTTCAGCACCTGTTAGGATGCCATGAAATTTCCGAAAACGGCAAATCAACTCGCCTGAAACTGAATACCCATATGCTTTTCTAATTTATCAACAGAAGTCTACAGTATGGTCGATGAGGCTGCTAAAAATTTTTTTTTCGCGTGAAAGGCCGTTGTGAGAATTAGATAAATTTATTTTTATTTTTTTTTAATGTCAAACAAGCAATTTTCACATTATTTACTAGTTTAAGTTTTTGTTTTATGCTCGAATAACACGTATGAGGTAACTTACTGATTCTATAATGACTTTACTCTCACAACGCATATATAAAGTTGTTAACACGTGTAGGGCTTTAACACGTGACTTATTCTACAGAAACCCACGCAGTGTAAAACTCATTGCGTTCACTGTAAAACTTACTGCTTTTTCTGAATAAACTGATGAGAAGTGACACTGTAAAAACGTTAATCGCACCCACGTATGAATTATCAGGAAAATTTTTTTTGTTCATCAAATCCTCTCTTCTAAATCTCTGCCATTTAGAGTATCGAAGGATACTCTAAATGAAAAATTGTTGCTTTAAAATTTACTTAGACTATCAATATTGAAATGTGTGATGAGACTGTTTATTTTTTGCGTAGGTGGCGTAACAGTAGTCAAAGATATAAAAAACGCAATTAGTCTTGCTAGAATGGTAATGGAACGAACTGATCATATCCTACTTGCTGCAGATGGCGCCAAAGAATTTGCTAGAAAACAAGGAGTTCCTATTTTACCACCTGGTAAATATTTTCTAGCAATTTTGGTAAACAAAATATTTTTTGTACAAAATTAGATTTGTTTATGCTGAATAGGTTGATTTTCAATAAATTGATTATTTAGTTATAATTTGAAATTGTTAATAGTATATTAACTTTATTATAACCAGTACTTAAGATTTATGTATAATTTTTAGGAAGTCTTATTACAGAAAAGCGTAAATTGGATTTGAAGGAATCAATATCCAAGATGGAAGCGGAAAAAGCGAAGAATTATGATCCCGGGACTGTTGGTGCTGTTGGTGTTAATTCTAAAGGTACGATTTATTTCAACCTTTCAGGATAACATGTAATATTATTATCAAATGAGTGATGGTTATATTTTTAATTATTTTTTTAACTTGTCAATGATAAAATATACATCTAGTCATAAGCAAAAAATAGTTTCAAATTTCATGGAAAAGGTTTGTACACCACTTTAGCGGCAATCAAGGAGTTTCACTTTTATTATATCAGTTAGGGCAATGTGTTCTTAATCCTTGAATATTACAAATAATTAGTTATTCATCGATGTCATAGATGGTGTATTTTTAACATTGCACCGTTAATCAATTGAAAGTTTTTTGTAAGTAATTGTAAGTTAAGTTTATGTGATAGTTTGTCTATTTCCGAGGTGTATCAATATAATAACTACTATTTTAATAAGTTCACATCATCGATGGATAAAACAAATTATTTGTGGAAGTAGGCAAGCCGACCAAACGTCTATTACATTACAATACTTTATCAATGAACTCATGTAAATTAACGGTACAATGGTAAAAATACACCATTTTAGAGTATAGTGCCTGTAGCAAAATATCAGGTCGATGCATAATGATTAAACACACGTACTTGATGTGAAGCGTAACTCCGAAACGACCGCTCGTCGTACGTTAGTATATTGAAATTGCAAATAAGTAAACGTAATTTGAAAAGTTTAACGTGAACAATGTGAATCAATGTTTAACGTGAACAATTTGAATCAATGTGTTCGAAGCGAATCAATATAACAACTATCATTGAATATTACTTTAGGATCCCAGAATGTCTGTCATAAGGACTGAAATGAATAAAACTTTTTATATCAGTTTTTTTTACCAAACGAAAACATTTGTAATAATATTTTTGATAGTGGCATGCTTAACTCGTCGAGATATTTTTCTATATTATACCAAAATCTTTAAGGTCGTTTACAACGTGTGTACTTGCGTAACTTGTTCCTTGTAACTTGCACTTGTAACTATAACTTGTAACTTACCTGTACTGAGTGACGGATCCAGAGTTTTTAAAATGGGGAAGAGGGCCAAATTTTTTGTCATTACCTAAACAAATATTATGTTTACTTATACTATATACAGCACGTACGGAAAAAAATGCTTCGAGGGCGCATATTCACCGAAACCGTTGCAATGTTGAAGCAGAAAAAGTTGGAGATTATTATAAAATTGCAATTTACATTCCTTTTCTTGATACTTACATTTATCATCTTCAAAGATACAGTTTTTGAAAGTTTTGGGCAGTTATTCCTCAAAGAAAAATTTGATGGAACAAAATGCGCAGATCTGTATGAATTTTGTGAACAAATATTGAATTGTTTAGAAGGAAATTTCATCTCAAGAATTAGAATGTGGATACAACGAATCTGCAATCAGAATATCCAAAATGTATTCGATGCTTTATTGGTAAGTAAAATTAACCTAGAATTTTTATATTGAATTAAACCTTAACATTCAATATTTTTCAGATAATAAATGAAAACTGATTTGAAAATGTAATAACAATCTTAAGAGGTTAGCAGTATAGCCTAAAATAACAGCAACACCATTTTACTCATTTTCGATTTTGAGGAGAATAAAAAATTATTTATGAAACACGATGGGACAGGAACGACTGAATCGTCCTTGCTTCTTTGAATATTCATATTCGTACTGAATAGCTGAAGACGAAATTCTTAAAAGAATTCTTTAAAAAAACCACGCAAAGTTAAAAATGATAAAAATTTATTGAAGTGTATGTGTTTTATTTCTGATTTTGTTATGATAAAGTTCTGTTTTTCATTGAAAAGTTGTAATAAACTATTTCTCTGTCAATCATTTTGTTGGATTTTCAATTTCTAAATAACAAAATGTATGAAGAAATTTGAGCTTTTTAATTATGGAAATATTCAGTAATTTTAGGTTTTTCTACTTCCTTTCCCCGCAGATCCGCCACTGCCTGTACCAGACTTGTATTTTACTTGTACCTGTATCTGTTTTTACTTGTACTTTACTTTGTTACATCTCGTTAATTATATACTCATTAATGTATACTTCCAAATAAATTGTTCAATATGTGACGAATAAAAGATAATTAACATAAAAAGTAAAGATTAAACTAATTTGAGTTCGTAAATTATTAGTTAAACGTAATTAAAGTTAATTTAATTCTTCGATCAGTCCTTGCACATAATAATAATAATGAAGTAAATTAGTAGAAAATCGTATATGCGGATTTCACTGCAATTCGAATTTATTAGAACATAATTCATAGACTAAGTTAACCTGCTTGAATCTAGACCAGCATCTAGATTATATTTAATTTTCTGTACGTGGCAATATCATCCGATGTATTGTTGTATTGTATTGTATTGTCTAGCATGAAATACGTATTTTTGCAGTCAATGAAAACATGCAATTTTAGTGAATTTTGCTTTTTGATTACCTTTGTAATGTTTTGTTTTTTTATGGGTCTGTAAAGCATCACAATTTTACAAGCTTGAACCATTGTTTAAATAACGGTTTAAAAAAGATTGTTTAAACTAATTGTTTAATAATGGCTGTGACACTATTTTCTGATTTAATCCTGGAAATAAATCTTGTTTAAAAAAAAATGCATCAAAACTGTATTGACTTTATTGCGGGCCATTTTCAACATCTTTGTTACAAATTGGTTTTGGGTCGTTGTGGATTTTTGTGATATTTTTTAGTTAATATTTTTTGACAATTATCGTTTTAGTTCATTTTTTCACAAACTAATTTGTCTATTAGCTAATTATCATAATTGTCTATAGTTATTATTTCTCATTCGATATACTTATGATTAATGAGATATCGAATACTTTGATAGGTCACGTGGTAGCTGCCACATCAACTGGTGGTCGTCAAGGCAAGTTGCCTGGTCGCTGCAGCGATACATCGATGTTGGGCAGTGGCACATATGCTGATGATCAAATTGGTGCGGTTTCCACTACCGGCCATGGTGAAACAATTGCTAAATTTTGTCTAGCTCATTCGATACTTAAGGATATGGAAAAAGGTGAGTAGCAAATTTAGCTGTGATTTCTATATCCTTAATGTTTAACTTTTTGTGCTATGTTCTACACAATGTTGAGCACATTGTTCTACAGCCAGGATGTTTTTTGATTATTTGCCACAACAATTGAATAAAATAAAATGATTAAAATAAAACTTTATGAAGACTTTACCTTCATTATAGCAACTCATGATTATAAATATACAACGGAAGTCTTAGAATGCGTCTCTAAAGAATTTAAAATAACTACCAGGGAAATAAATGGATGCATTATTTCTCTGCGACCTGGTTTGCCTATAAAGTTTGTCAAGTTTGATGATATTCGTACTCAGAATATTTTAACCCTCGAGCGATATTTATGTTGTTTATAGTAACTTGAAAAAATTATCTCTGCCAAAAATAGGATTAAATCATGTACAATTTCGTGCGATTATTTTTTACAACTTTAGGCGTGGATTAACTCAACAACAGTGCATCAAAGAACTAAATTCGACATTTGGCGATGAGACACAATCAAAGACCAGTGTTTATCGATGGTTCCCCGAATTTTAATCGTGGCTGTAGTTTGCTCAACGACGAATTGTATGAAAATCGCCGAAAATCGGTTGTTGTTCCGGAAAACATTATTGCTGTGCGGGTGACCTATCGTGAGATTCACACATCTTTGAGCATTAGTGGGATCACGGTACATTCAATATTTGACGTCAAAAAGATTTGTTCGCGTTGGATCCTCCATAATTTGACAAGTATGCGTTGGATCCCACATAATCGCTCAAACAGAGGTTCGTGTCAATTGGTTGAAAAAAATGCTCCTAAAATAGGATCGCGTTGCTTCAAAACATGTCTATGACATTGTGATAGGTGACGAATTTTGGATCTACGCATATGAGTCCAAAAATAAACAGCAGCCGACTGTTTGGGTTCGTCAAGACGATCCAAATCCAACAAACATTGCAAGAACTTCTAAGTCAATGGTCGGTCGCCTGTTTTTTTGGAAAAATTTAACAATTTGACGTTTAACGTAGGGCGATTAATTCTGAATGGTACACAACCATTTCTTTGCCAGAAGTTTTCGTAGAAATAAGGAAAACCAACCACTGAAGTCGAATCATTCTCCACCACAACAATGCGAGCTCGACAACATCACAACAATACAAGCTCGGCTTAAACAAATGATGTTCTAAGCATCCAAAACGTTTATTTGATGGCTCTATCGATGTGTTTATCGACACCTGAAGGGGCAGCGGATGCGTTCAGATCCATTGTTTCGGAGGTGTCTCAAGCGAATTGGAAAAAATGCTTCCGAAATCGGTTTGAGAATATCGTCATTATTGAGATTGGACGGAAGTTTTCAGCCTTGTTTATATCACGGTTTTTGTGCACTGGTATTACTCTACATATTTTAAATTCATGTGAAAACACGCCTTAGCACAGCCATAGGTTTATAACATGGGGCAGTGGATTCGTTAACTTATGAGTGGCGTGTTTTAATATATCTACCAAAATATCGTATATGTCCTTGCGTTTCGAGATTCTTAATAATACTGAGTAATTCTGGTAGAGGTGATAGAAAAAAGGCTTTCCATTATTTGAATATTGAGCAAGCAAATTCATCTGTGTAGTCTGGGAACGTATTCAGGGCACTAGTGAGGTTATTTACGCATGCAATTTCTTTGCATCACGTACAGCCTGCTTATATCTGAGTTGAACTTGCTTTATTTCTGATTTTATTTCATATCTGTTTGTTCATAGTTTTTAAATGATCTATATAGTTTTTGAGTTGCTTTGGTTCTTGATTATACCATAATCTAGATGCAACAGGTTTACTTTGTGATTTTATTAAGCATACAGGTATAATTTTATTTACTGCGTACATAAATATGCTATGGAAGGCAGTGTAAGCGGTCTGAGCTGTGTCTGATAAGAATACCGAGCTCCAGTTTGCATGGCTTAGTGTTTCGTTTAAGTTACTCATCCTTTTGATTATTATATGTCTTCCAAAGTAATAATGTTCCAAAGTAGCAAAGTGTGACTGTTTATTCAGTTAAAAACCTAATGATAATAAAACGTGTTCATAACAGAAATTGCCCGATACGAAAATATTCTATCTGTGAAAATGCATATATACACACAAAAGATGCATGGTAAAGGTGCCGGTGATTTCG